>VCRD01004506.1:14736-44627 GCA_006783055.1 Trinorchestia longiramus
TCCTAGCGGAGATCAATAAGTTCCCAGGACTTCCCCTACCCGACACCCAGAATTCCCTAGCTCCCCCTCACTCTCTCAACTGAAGTAACGGTGGAAATTTTTCAACATCTTCACCAGTAGCAGTCATCAGACCTGTCTCTGTATGGTGAAACACACGTAACGTTAAACTTTATTCTCGCTCTCAGCGTTGAGCTTTGTAAGGAATGTATTCATTGTTTCAAGTGCGAAGAATAAGCTTCGTAATGAAATTTTCATCAACAGTTGGCTGGCTCGAGCGGAAAGATTAGGGAATGTATTGAATAATTCGAACGTGGACAATTAACTTCACATCGCAACATTCAATTGTTAGTTGGGTTTACTGGAAAAATTCATTAAAAGTTACTTTGAGGAATCAAGTACAAATACTCCAATCTTGTAATTCAGCATAAAAAAGTATAATGTTGAATGAAACAATATCAATAAACCAAAAAATAATTCATAGCAGCAGGAAGCCATGGTCTGTTGTGAAGGTTGTTCAGAGCAACCGAAAGTAAATTAGCGATGGTGTATTGAAGAAATATAGCCTCTGTAATTTCAAACAATATTTTCAAGATTCTGCACAAATATACTGCTAGTAATTTTTCATTGCAAAACGCGATATTGTAATGTAAACCCAATCCTTAGAATTGCTTGAAAAACTCAGTTATAAATAACATTACAAGGATTCTTGCATCATATTAATTAGCAAAAATAAGTCCTTTAACACAGTTCTAACTGAAAAACCTAGACTCAAGCATACGAATATAATTATCGAACGCTACACGTCTGCACCACAAACATGTATCTCAATAGAATTACAAGAAAAAACGCACATCCAAGATTTTCTGCTAGAAGAATGCGTAATAAAAAAACAACCTCGAAGTTTTCATTGGGAAGCTGATATATGAAGTTGACTTTCATACAGAGTACGTTATTTCAATGAAAAATACTTCACTCCGGCTGCGGTAGTTCCATTCTTGGTTATTGATTAAATTCTTCTACGCCTACAATGATTTAAACTGATCCGTTGAAACGCTTCCCATCTAGTTGTGATGTTGAGTGAAAAATGCAAATTGAAGGGTGGACAGCACTAGTGGACTACTTGCATTTTTCCCCGTGGTAAATATAATATTTTTCCACGGGAAAAAATGCAAGTAGTCCACTCCCGTCCTGTCGCTAACACAGCGCTGACAGAGGCGATTACGATCCAGTAGTTTACTATATGAAGGGTGGACAAGCACTAGTGGACTACTTGTATTTTTTCCCGTGGGAAAAAATGCAAGTAGTCCACTAGAGCTGTCCACCCTTCAATTGTAACGCGTGTCAGCTTTACGATCAGCAAATTGGATGTCATGATGTGAAAGAAAGAGCGATGACCTTAAATCTGATAAATTGATCATAAATGAAGGAAAAAGTGTAAATTTAGCAGGCCACAGTAATTTTATTTAATTTTCACCGCACACAGTGTTTGAATATTAGATATTTCTGAAGTAAGTTCGCTTTAAAATCATTAAGGAACTGATGAGGTTTATACACAATCCTGTTCTTACGACAAATTGTAAAATCGTTGCATGAACACACGTGCATTTACTCCCCAAATTTTTCTTTCTTTCTTTGAACGAACCTCAAGGAGGTCGAAGCTTAAAGCAAGAAATAAACTGTATGTCGTGAGGTTCAATTGGACCCTTCATTTTGCTGGAGTCTCGTTCCCAGCAATTGGAGGAATTTCACCCGGACAAGTAATCGACTTGAGCGCAACTTCCTGTCCTCATTTGCTTGAACTCCTTTCTTAGTAAATTGAATGAAATTTAACCACCAGTAGTAAAATAATATTGTCACTCATTGGGGTTCCTTAAATCTGAAAGTTGAAAGGAAGTAGTAATAAAATCATGAAAGGGTACTGAAAAATAGAGAGATTGTCCAATAGAAAAGCAGTTCCAGAACACTTTGAATTCACCCGAGAAGTCTAAACTGCAGTATAAAACTGGCAAGAGCACCTTATTTAAACTGTAGTCCAGTGTTGCTTTCTAAACTTTAGTTTAGTAAATGGGCGTCACTTTTTCTTCCTGTAAAGTGAAAACTATCACGACGTGCTCTGTACGATGCGAGGAAAAAAAATCCCACAAGTGGAAGAGAAATCACGGAATCTCTGGCAGCCAGACAACCGCGAAAGGCTTTCCTAAGAGCCATTTATATTTTTTCTGAGAAGAAATGAGAGAACACAAGACCAAAAATCTGAAAGGCAGAATTGAAATTGGAATAAACTGAGTCGCTGCAATGTGTTTTCTCCAAGCAGTTACAATTCTAGTATAGGATTTATATCATATGCATCTACCGCTGCATGGTCCCGTAACGCTGGGACACCCTGTATATCGGCATACACAGTGGGGGGGCAGAATAATAAAACACATTGATTAAATCGGCAGATTGCACATATTATAGACCACGTACAATTACGAAAATTGGACTATATATGAACAATAGTATAAAAGGTTAATAATATATCTAAAACCCACAAATATTTAATAGAAAAAATATATAGGAACATATATAATAAATACGGGAACAAAAGTTCACAATACCCGACTTTTTTCTCGATATTATACAGTACATGAAAATTATCGTAGGATTATTCCAAAATGTTCTAATACATTCTACTATTTGATAACCGTACTTATTGAACGTCGCAAACGTATTGGGGAGCTCCATAATGGTTTGAGATATCGGGAGATAAGTGCACAACTGTGTGTTCCAATAGCCTCGGTTGGAATCAGAATACGTAAGTGGAAATGCCGGAATACGACTCTCAGCACGCCTCGAACTGGCCGTCTACGGAAGATTAATGACCGTGCTGCTCGAAAATAGGTCCAAACAGTAGTCCAGAGGCCTCAAACTACTCGTGAAGAATTAAAGGATGATCTCAAGGCATCTGGGATCGAAGCCAGCGAACACACGATCAGCATGGCACTACGCCATGAAGGTCTTCGCTCCCACACCCCTCGTAGGACACTTCTCCAGAAACGTCACGTCAAGGCCAGGCTGAAATATCCCAACGACCATTTGAACAAGCCAGCAGCGTTTTGGAACTCAGTACTGTGGTCAGATGTAACCAAGATCAAACTATTGGGGAGAAACAGCACAAACCATGTTTGTAGGCAACAAAACAGAGTATAAATCAAAGTGCACCATACCCACTGTTAAGTTTGGAGGTGGCTCAATCATGGTGTGGGGATGTTTCAGCTCATCAGAAGTAGGTAAACTTCACATCATTGAAGGAACCATGAATGACAGACACTATCATGAAATATTAGAAGAACAACTCCTACCTTCAGCTCGTTTGTTAAAATTGAAACGTGGATAGAAATTCCAACAAGACAACGATCCAAAGCATAATGCAAACGAGACCAAGGAATGGTTGAGGATGAAGAAGATAAACATTTTGGAATGGCCAAGTCAATCCCCGGACATGAATCCGATCAAAAACTCGGAGGGAATTGAAATTGAAGATTTAGAAGAGAGGTCCCAATAACATCACTGAACTCAAAGAAATTTGCATTGAAGAATGGAATAAGAGTACGCTCGAAACTTGTAAAAGGCTGTTAGTGAACTACTTTAAATGTCTCGAAGCCATAATAATAAGGGCTATGCAACGAAGAATTAATATATGTATATCTTGAAATGTGCTGTAAACTTTTGTTCACGTATTTATAATACATGTTCCTATATATTTTCTATCAAATATTTGTGGGTTTTAGATATATTATTAACCTTTTTATACAATTGTTTATATATAGTCCAATTTTTTAAATTGTACGTGGTCTATAAATGTGCAACTTGAAAATTTAATCAACGTGTTGTATTATTTTGCCCCCGCCCACTATATCTCTACATGACGATGTCTTTCTATAAGAGCTATTTAGGAAAATTTCCAATTGTTCTCGAAAATGAGGTAATTTTTAAGCCAAATTAGAAATCATGAGGGCCAGATGCTTTTAGGACCTGTAGTTAGCGATAAACGTAGAACTAGCAGAAAAACAATCAAACTTTTGAACCATTAGACAGAGATAGTGCAAACCGTCCATACACGGATCTGCGATAAATTCGTACAGCAAATATAAATTTAGAATCAATTTACCTGCCTGGTTGGCTAATAACCATTTAGGATTTCAGTAGAGATAGCTAGACAAAAATGTTTTAATTCAATGCGTTTAAACTCCCTGTCAGACTTAAATATATCTAAGCTAAAATTCCAAATCGGCTTTCCGTCAGCAAAATCCGAAAGGGCAGACCGACGTTGTTCAACATTTTCGTCACGGGGATAAATCGGTGGAAAAAAATTTCAAGCCTCCAGCTACAATTTTTCACATAATGGATTGTACCATATGTAAAACTGGTTCTGAATAAAATAGGTGGAGTTAATGGACATCCAAGTGTTTAACAATGCCATTACATGACTTCAATTAAATAATTAAAATTAGTCTCAATCTCTGTTATGCACATCTTCCAAATTCTGCAAAATCGTCTAAAACCTGGAGAAATAGATATGGGTTCCCCAAGATCCTTAGTAACTCGTTTTCATGGATGAAAATTTTGTGTAACTGAAAAATAGCAACCACAGGAACAGACGCAAAGCACATGGAAGGGGGGTTGTTGAAGTAACTTTTTAGTTGAACTCATAATGAATGAAGAAGTCGAGTTAACGTCAATAATGTTCGCTTATCAGACCCAGAAGTGTTCATTATTTCTTGACTGAGCACGGCATTCTCGAGGCGACGTCTTGTTCAAGAGATTACATGGAGCGCTTAAACCAAGCCGTGACAGCAGGGGATCGATAGATTCCGGATAAGAAATGACAAGAAAATGCCGTAGATTACTCCCTAAATAGCCTATTTACTGCTACTCGATTGAGTATAAATATTTTCACTGGTAGACATGTTTCATAGAAAGAAAGTACCAAAGATTTCTTCCAACGACGTCATTACAATTAAAAATAATTTGATTAAAGAGTTTTACAGCTGTATTAGCTGTAAAAAGACCCTTGGGATACCTCAGAAGAACACTCATTTCCATTAACCGTAACCACAAAAGGCACTCAGTCTAGGCTAAATTCAAAAATCCTAACTTCTCTCGAGATCAAGTTTCAAAGCATCCTAGAGTCGATAATCAGAACTTCTTTTTGAGGATAAAAATTGTGAAATACTGAAAATAGCAGAGATAGGAACAGATGCAACGCAGATGCAAAGTTTTACTGAAGTAACTTTTTAGTTACAAACTGAATATTAACAAGATCTACCTAACTAAAATTAACTCGATAGATTCTTACTCTTACGAATGCTGCTCAATCTACTGCAGGTTGCCCAGGACATCTCTGTATTCACATGTTAAAGTGTCACTTAACACGTTTGTTGCGATTGCCTAGCTGGTGCAAATCTTTACTTTGTACATACAGTCACTAGAAAGCTTTGAAAAAATTACAGAACCTAACCTGAGTGACCCACCGGTGGGTCGCATCGCAACAAACGTGTTAAAGGAACACACTATTGGAATGCTTTTATAGCAAAACGCTTAAAGTTATCCATCCACAAGTAGCACCGGGGTATCCACTTATGATTTGGAGTCATTAAATGATAATTTTATTCAAGAACGCGACGTGGGTTGCTATGGGATGAACTATAATGTAACACCACACTGTTCAGTTTGAACAATTTTCTGTTTTTTTAGTCATATGCAAGTGCCCTAGGTGCTTCACGTAAACACGTGCAAAGGTTCATATAGTTGGCAGATTCCTCGAAACTTCGCCATTTTTCTCTTCCTCACTTCCTTTGCTTCTTTCCTATTTTCGTGTATTCCTCAAAAGTGTACGTGCTGTGAAATTGTCTATGAATGTGTGAAATTTGCATTATTTGTCAATTATTTCCCGCACAACATGACAGTTTCATACAATTTTTCATACAAATTACAATACGAACTCATTTCTTTCTTCTATTTTCGCTTTCTTTCTAAAAATTCAAGCACTGTAAAATTAGTTTTTCAGGTTTACATCATTCATTCTCACTTTCATTCTTTTTATCTTCATCCTTTCCTTACAAGTTTTAAATGATATTGAACATTTTTGCGAGGTTTGCACCACTTGGAAATTTTCTCGTAGAAAATGATCACATTAGCGAACATGTTTGACGAATCCCGTAACTGAACGTGCATTATGCGCTGAGCAGGAGCAATGCCCAGCATCCCGGGACGGCGCCCAGAGGCAGAAGGAGCTGCGACTCCGGAGCCGAGCCAGGAAGGGGCGAGTGGCGGCGACACACCCATCATGGAGCCAGAATTGCCAGAGCTTCCAGAGGAGCAAAAGCTTCCGCCTGGAGTATTGCACATCCAAGATGGGGGAATTATTTACAAGGTGAATCAATGAAGTTGTTTTATATAAGGATGGCATATCGTCAGAAAAAACCATCGTATTTGAGACTGCAAATTTTTCCCTACAATTTTTTTGATCTTTCATGCACACTTAGAATAGAATAAGGCAATAGGAACGAGCCGTTTGGCCCATTCTTGGTTCAATACCGAAGTCCCATGCCGTACAATACCGAAGTCCCATGCCTACTACAAGTAACGTTCATTTCCTCTTTTAAAAATGGTTCTTCCAAGGTAATTAATTCTTGAATTTTGTTATTCTTTATTCATTATATGGGGAGCTTTCCATCCTCTAGTAGTTTTCACACAAAGCAGTTCAATAGGAAATTGTGATCGAAGTGTTGGGGGATTCAGAACATATTTCAGAAAAAATGTTCGTGAATCAAGTTTCATTTCTTCATTTCTTACTTCCTTGATAGTTTACTCATGCCATAATAAGGTTATGAACTAGAATACTTAGATAAATGTGACACCCTATAAGCTTGAGTATTTACTAACGCTTTTACCACCTGAATAATACTACCTTAACTATCCCGTTTTACTACAGCCAATTATTTTTCTCGCGTTTTTTCAAACCTAATAGCTATTAAGTCCCCTTCAGATGTCAGAATCAACAGAATGTTTGCCAAAAATCAATGGAGTGATGCATTCGCGCTATCCACTCCTGGAGGTGCAGTGGCCTCTTCTGTTTATTATCCCGTGATCATTTTAATTTCGTCGAGTAGAAGCCTGGAATCCATCAAATGACAATCTATAATATCAGCTATTCAAATCAAATCGAGAAATCGGAATATTTCACGTTAGTAGTATGAATCGCTTCAAATAATAGTTAATAGTAAAACAATCTCTACGAAGATTTCAAGTCTTTCAGTTTAAAACTGCTTCTCAAAATCCAGAAAAATAAATTGAGGAACGCATTCACAAACGAAGATGTAACTTATCGTTGTAGCCAGAAAGTAATTCCACTGTAGAAATGAAACAGGGACGAAGTTATTCAAATACACAGAACTTCACCATGATTTAGTGGTATGACGCTACATTACGTTTTCAATGAAACAAAACCAATGTCATCGTTCAAATAAGTAAAATGTGTACAATACAAAAAAACTCAAAAACTTGGGACGCTTCCCATTATTCGTCAGTTTTAGAAAGTGAAAAGAACCAATATCCGTCGAAAATTATGAGCAAGAAAGCGTACAAAGAAAACGAACACAGACATAAGAAACACGAAAATTGTCTATCGATTCGAAATAGTCTATGCGGGTGCTTTGAATATTTCTGATATTCGACAAAAAAATAACCAATAGCAAAATATAAAAATCGCTTAATCATCCCCAGAACGGCGTTTTACGTTTTCCATTTACATTCCCTGCGTAAATTTATCAACTAATATTTAACAAATGATAGACCATTAAAAAATAATTCACACAAGCTTCCAGTTCATTCGTCAATTAAGTCAAACTATTCAATATTGTACGATATACGAGTATTTCTAGAGTAAATTATTGATTTTGATTATTTTAGACAATGAATATTTATTTGGCGAACATGTGCAGATCCTAACAGAAGAGCAGTCTGATGAGGCCGTCGACCTGCTGTGCAACCATTTCTTCAAAGACGAGCCACTGGGCAAAGCACTTCACCTGGAAAGTCCTCGAGATGTGGATCACTGGCTCGCCAACTTGCTGCCTTACATCGTGAGTTACTTGCATTGCAAGGCGAGTTATTGGCAAGTTACCGAGTTCCTCATTTTTACAAGGCTTTGGGAATGACTGAATTAAGAAACGGGATTGGCTTAATGAAAGGAAGAACTGTACCGGGTCACAAACAAGTACATGTGAGAATGGATGAGGCGTTTCTCCTGTCTTCAAGTAAAACAAACAACTTAATTTGTCTCGACATGTGCTTTAAAAATGCAGGTAAAAATACTTTGTTTCATTTAGGCTAGTTCAAGTTTAGAATACGTAAATAAATATGAAACAAAATAAAAACAAACACTTTTGTTAATTTGTCATTTTATCATGCAAGTACATATATTACACGAATGTTCAAATACCTGAGTTGGGGAAGATACGTTTAGCACCCAATTGCAAACATCCATCATTTCTCCGCTACATAAAAACACGTGCAATATGCGATGCAATGAAACCAAGAAATTTAAAATTAGTGGAACCTGAGAATGAAGTAACTGATCGATCAGAAATGAAACTTGTCATGTCATTCCAGATCCGCCATTCTGTGTCGGTGGTGGCCGTCGATGAACACAACAACAACAAAATCGTCGGAGTGGCCATCAACAGCATCAAAGTAAGAAATTTTTTCTCATGCGCAACTGATAGCTAACGATACTAATAAACCAACTCCAACGTCAAATTTACAGCTCAAATGTAAGCATTATTAGCTGCTGAACAAAACCGTCCGCCTTCACTGATAGACAAAAAAAATATAAGTCAGTAGCCCGGGTTTGAGAAGTACGAATAAGTAATTATAAACCTTACAATGTTAAAATTTTAGGTAGCTTCAGAGATACTTGCTCTAACAAATATACATGAAGCCAGTGTAAAGGAAACGCAGCCCAGGTTTCTGTTAGATCATTCAACACAGCAACAACAAAAGCAAAGAAAAAATTGTAAATAGATACTTTACTTCAGTGATCACTAGTGAAGACTCAACTATAATTCTGCAACTTCACTCCTTAAAAAAAATCCTGACCGACGGTATATCCACAGTAGGTGGAAACACAGCTCGTCCTTCTAACCCATATAAATCGACCGGACCTTACGGCCTTGCTCCCTGAAGTAATAAGAACCCTTACCAAACATCTTCAATCAATTCTTCGAAATTGGTATTGTTCCGCAGGATTGGAAGCAGGCAAATGTCACTCCTAATTCCATACATGGTAACAAAGAAGTACCCAATAATTAACGCCTAATCAGTCTTATATTTGTCATCGGTAAAACAATAGAAACATTACACAAAACCTGCATAACAAAACATCTTTGAGCCCAAAACCTAATTACTGGCACCCTGCATGGACAGCGCGAAAAACACATGTAGCTGTCTAACAAACCGCCTCGGTTTTTTCGAAGAGGTCAACCGCATACAAGACTGGACAAAAGTTGTAGACCTTGTATAATTCCATTTTCATAAAGCCTCCGACAAAGTGTCCCATGAAAGGCTAATGGTCAAGGTGGACGTATATGGAATAAAAGGCTACTACTCATGATAGATACTAAACGAGCTGACTGGTCGCATTCAATCAGTGATAATTCATGATCAAGCCAGTGATCTGACTCATTACATCAGGACTCCCTCTAAGGAGCGTTCTAGGCACTCTTCTCTTCATCATCAGCATCAACTACCTTGACGTCAGCATTATTAGTAAAATCAACAAATTCACGAACAACACGAAACTTCATCACAGAGTGTTCACTGAAAGGACAGAATAACTATTCAATCAGACCTCAATCGTCTACTTCAATGGACTGAAACCTGGCAAATGAGGTTTAACAATAACTCATGTTTAGTTCTGCACGTTGGTGTTAATATCCGGCATTTCCAACAAACGATGAATGAAACACTTACTGAAACAGTGTTGTAACAACGAGATCTTGGTATCATTAACACTGAAAATCTCAAGCATAACAAACAAGTGGAAAAAACCGTCAAAAATGCGAGCAGGATCCTTAGTTGGCGAGAAACTTTGGATACAAGTCAAAGAACATCTTACCGCTCTATAAAGCGTTAGTGCGGCCACATCTAGAATATGAAGTGGAACTGTGGTGTTTTACCCTACGAAGAGACATTAATAAAATGGAAAAACATCTTGCGTACAGTAACGAAGATGATTCTTGCACTCTACAATCACATACAAAAGCTGTCAGCAGCTTGAGCACATCTACCTAAAGCAAAGAAGACTGCGAGGACAACTCATACAGACCTATTAATATTTCAATGGCTCTAACGATGTTGCCCTAGAAGAGCTTTTTGACAGAGACGATGTGTGAACAGAAATAACAGTCAAACTCATCATAACCTTCACGACACCCCAGGCTCTAAACTTCTTTCAAGTTAAACTTAAAAAAGCTACTCTAAAATATTGTTTCTGCAGGCACTATGAAAACGGTTAAAACAGTCTCGACGAATATTGAATAAGGAATTCCCAGTTATATAAAGTACTGATTCTATAGCCTTCTTAACTCCTGAGGTCTGTGTATAATTGCGATGTGTGAGCGACTGAAATGCCTGCGAGTGATTGAGGTGTGTGTACGTGGCTGAAATGTCTAAAGTGCATGTACGTGATTGACGTCTTTACGTTAGACGGCATGGAATTCAGGTAGTAACCCAAGAATGTACCAAGCAACTCATTCTTGTTGTCATATTCTATTTTGTTATATAACACGAAGAAAAAAAATACACGAGTAAAGAGCCATGTTCCTTACAGGGAAAAGATGCGACTCCGGGACTCGACGATTTCTTGGCATGGATTGACCCCCAAAAGGACCCAAAAATCTTTCGCATAATATCCTTCCTGCGGCACGTGGCACATGAAGTGGATTTTTACGAAAAGTATGGTGTTGATCGGGTACGTAAGCAAATTTAATTTCTTTTACCTTCCATAACCATAAATGAACAAATCAAGAATATTTGATCACTGGTAGGAATGTACCTATTTTTTTATCATCATTCAGCTCACTATTAGGATTACTCTATAACTCGTTAAAAGTAATAAAAAATTGTTACTTCTAAGCAGCTACTAATATATGCCATGTTGTGGCATACGACGCATAACATTATAATATATAGTAGTACATAATGCACATTATGGCGCACGACGTGCTACATTATTGTGCATGATGCTAAATAGTGGAACGTGATGCAGTGTAACAAAATAAAAATAAATACAAATGCAGTGTAATATGAAGCAGATGATACATCACATTGAACTGCACGATAAAATATTCAACTTCACAAAAGAAAAAGAATGCTCTATTAATGTTGAACTCAAGTGTAAGCAATTCGACAAGCGATGCTACAACTGTATTTTCATGCTCAGGACACGAATGTATCATGAGACAGTATTTCGTGAACGTTTAATACAATTTATAATACTTCTATTTTGAAAATCTGAAGTTATTTGGACGAAAAACAAGACTAATGTATCAATTTTAGTCTTACTAGCTGTCAACTAGCATTAGAATTGTGTTACATACATCAATTCAAAGCATTTTCTCAGCATAGTGTCATCACCTTATGCAATGGGAACAGAGGGCATACAAGCCACTTCCGTGCGTGAAGTGCCCAAAAATCAGACGACTTCGTGTACAGGGTCAACGTAGTGATAATAAAATCGAAGTTAATTTCCGAACACAAATTACGAACTGTCAGGCATTACGAAGTATTCGGTAGAAATGAAACAATAATGTTTACAGTATTATGAAAATTTACTGCCACTGAAATAGTAGCCGTTCCCGAGTGTTGGCGCGTCCTCTTCCACTTGTTGTTAAACAGTTACTCGTAGTAGTAGCGCGGGCGCGTGTTATCAACACTGGCAAGTTTTAGTTTGCATTGTTAGAGCTGCCCGACAACCGAGTAAACCTATATTCAATAGAATCAAAGCATAATCAGATGCTGTTAACTGTTACTATTCTAGTAATAGGCAAGCTACTGTAGAGTTTGAAGTGTACAACTATTCATGAGTTATTATTTGGCGATATTAGCCTTCTATTATCAAGTCATAAAATTGTAAGGAACGCTTTATAAACTGTAAAACATTGTCTAGAATTACTAATCGATGAGTTTTTCAAGGGTGGTGGCGCTACTCTGAGGTAGAGGTCAAGTGCAAGTTCGTGGCATCGAACTATACTGTGTATGGCGTATGGTGGTGTAGCACACGATCTATATTATGGTGCTACACGCATAATATTGCGACAAATAACACAATATTATGGCGAATAACTCAATTTTGCCACACATAATGCAAAATATTACTACGCATGACAATATTGTAACGCATGGCACCCTACATTGTTACATAACCCAGGTGCTTAATACACATTATGGCAAGTTACGCATGTCTTAGCACATAACTCACAACACCGTCGTGCCCGTCAGATAATGCAGTTCGACCTGCTGAATGTGAGCAAAGACTACAGCGGCAGGGGCATCGCAGCCATGCTCGTGCAGCAGAGCGTCGCACTCGCACGCCAGGAGAACCTCACTTGCCTCGTCGCTCTCACCACAGGTAACCCTGCATACTCTCTTTTGTACAAACTATGAACTTTCATTCTTTAATTACTACATCATCCAATTCTATTCATTTCCTAATTAATAGAATTCAAAATCATAGGTTCCATTCAAGTTTGTAATTTGCTTATGAATACAATGCAAAACTACTATCGTAGACAACTCTCGGGTAAGTAATATAATTCCATTAAATATCAGTGAACTTGTGGCAGCCAAATTAATCTCACTAAGTGTATTCCGCAATTTGGAAGTGTTTTTTTTTACTCACCGGGTCATGTTTTATTCGAGAAAGATAATAGAATATGGCAATATAAACGAACCGATTGGTCCATTCTTGGATTGCTACCAAAGTCCCATGTCATCCGAAGTTGAGGCACCAACCACGCACAGCATTTTACTAACGCAGACACACCCCAATCACACACCAGCACCAGGAGTAAACAACAACAGGAGCTGGAGGGATTAGTCATATTCCCAGTCATCAATTTTGACTGAATAATTAGATAACTTGCATTACATTTAGTTACCTTTCTTGGTAAGAAAAACGGGCAATAATGCCAGTTGGCTGTCAAAATGGTTACCATACCCCTCTCACTGCAACTACAGAAAATAATGCTCATCGAAGTCTATTATGAAAGAGTTCCATAGATCAAGCAATCAAGTAAGATAAGCACGAGCGATGCTGAATGCATTGTTCGTATTAAGACAACGTGTGCTTAATACAAGTCACATTGCCGTAAAACATTTTTGCAGAAAAACTTCTGCAGTACAATATTACCCAAAATGCAGCTCTTTCCGGTTTAATCGCGTAACCACTTCTAAGTTAGGAGGCATTCTTGATTCATTAGCGGCGCGCATTTTTCAATAAAGGCATCTCGAATGTTTGCCACGGAAAACTGACTATATTCCCCGAATTTTCCCTAAGGAAATAAAGTTTAAAATAAATAATCTTACTGAACAATCATAATAGCTTTGCTTCAATATGAACCTGAAGATAAAAGCACTTCAGCATTAAATACCAACAATGTAGAACAGACTATTCCTCACTTTCAAATATGAAGAGAGTAATCATCCTTATAGTCGCCCACATGTCATAAACTAACAAGTCAGTCTCTTGAAATGAATAACCTTACAGAAATGATCCCTTTCATGCAACCATAATCTTCAAAAAATTATACATCGGACAAAACAGCAAGTTCAAATTCAACTATGTAGAAGTACAGATGAATCTTCTTTCATGTTAAAGTTCTGAATAAAATTAAAAATTCAAATATTTAACGCTCATCAAAAATATTACAACAATTAAAATATTTTTTACGAAGTGTGACAAACCCGATGATATTTTACAAACAGACATTTATAACCCAAATATTTATTAATGATACTCGTGCAAGGTATGGGTTGGAATATAACTCCATGGAAAGAGTTAACTCTGTTTTCTTTGCGCAGGAATTTTCTCTGCGAAAATATTCGCTCGGCACAACTTCCGGACGATCCGTGAAATCCCGTACAGCAGCCACCGAGAGAACGGCAAGCTCGTCTTCCCGTCCACCGGCATACACACGTCCGCACGCATATTAGTCAAGATACTGCAGTAGTGGCACCATGTCCACACACACACAATATATTAACATGATTGTGTTTTCTATGAAAATGCCTAGCGTGAGAGGCCCAGAACACAAGTCTTGCAGCCTTCGCTCCAATGGAAGTTACGCGAAGGTTATGCCTAAAAAAAACCTCCCAGATGCGTGTTGAAGAAATTGTCGTGTTAATATGATGGAATTATTATGAATATCTAAACAAAAAGAAGTTGACGGAACGGAAGAGTGGAATGAGGGAGTTCCGCATTTTACGTCAAAAATAATGTAACACTGAATCCAAGTTTCTACAGCATGTTTTTTACTCGTATTTGTTGGTTAGGTTCCAAGTAACATGACTGGAAGCTAGAATCGTTAGTTGGGAACCGTTTTAGTCATAGTTCCTAGTCAATTTTTGAAACAACATTAACTAACTATGCGTGCTTATTATTGAAGAACACGAAATGCTGAAATTAACATCTCATTTTAAAAACAAATGTATCAATCATCTAAACTCAGAAAGGTAAGAGATTATATATCGACAGAAGATATACTTCCAAATTTAGTAATACACTCGATGTTCTTTTCACTTAAAACTCGATTACTTCTTACTCATGTTTTAAAGGTAATAATAACGCAATGTAAGACGCACAGCATCTGGCAAGTATTGTGTAGTAGTCGCCTCGAGTGGGGCGCTGGTGGCAGACCTACAGACGACACTTGCATTCAGGAGTTCAAAGTCTCGCGTACAATCGAAGACACGACTGGTTTGGACTACTCTATGTACTACTAATGTAGTATCTGAAGATTTGAATCTTCAGACATTGTACGATCTGTGTACGAACCTTCGAGTTCAACTCGCAGGCGACCAGCCAAATGTTACATCAAAGTGTCCTGAAGTTGTTAGCGATGATTGTCTTATGAAATGTTCAGCGTAATTGACACTAGTTCAAGACATCACAGTAGA
This sequence comes from Trinorchestia longiramus, assembly GCA_006783055.1. Classification (NCBI taxonomy): domain Eukaryota; kingdom Metazoa; phylum Arthropoda; class Malacostraca; order Amphipoda; family Talitridae; genus Trinorchestia; species Trinorchestia longiramus. The sequence goes on from VCRD01004506.1 coordinate 29,959, forward strand.
ATCTGAACGAGACTGAGTATGTGTAGATTTAGATAACGCATGTGGTACAAGAATAACAACATCCTCCTCAGCACTGATGATTCTAAAAGTTACACGGCAATGTGGAAAATCGAGATGAAGTAAGAAGACTTAGAGCATATCCGAATTAAAGGAGACTTCAACGAAATGTTCATGATTTAAATGTTTAGTGATTTCAATTTAGAGAAAGAATAATCCAAAATCCAGCCTAATTTCGTTAAAAAAATATCAAAATATTCTAAAAAAGAAATAGTCCTGCCGTAGCCAAAGTATTGAAACTGGAACTGTTAAAAACAAGAATTGTTCTTTGGAAGAATTTACAAGTAGAAAGGCATTTGAAATAAATTCCTAGACGCTGCCAAAAAACTAACAACCTTACAAGGTGTAAAGAAAGATCTCAGAGCTGATGGTTGTAATAAAACTGAAGCTAGTTACAAATCTGGACTGCCAATTAATCACGGGGAAAACCTATTGTGGAGGAAGTAGTAATGAAGCATATTGACGCCAAAGGTATTGAAGAAATACATTAGTATCACCGTAAGAAATAGACTGTGCGCTAAGAGGTGCTTACGAGTATAGGAACATATCTTTTAAAGTAAGACACGAGCATTCAGTTTGTAAGTAGAGTTCAGGTAAATAATTCCACGTTGAAAGTAGGATACTTCCTTTAAACTTTACATTGACGTAAAGAACGCTGATGCAGCTCCACTAATTAACACGCACGCTAGATTTCAAAGATCCATAATTTGGTCAGGGAGAAGTGCACTCACTAGTTCGTAGTGAGGCAAAATTACACCTACGAATATATTGCCCCTATGTATTATTGAAATGAGAGGAATGGATCGAGTTCAAATTATTTCCGAGAATATAAAACGCACGAAAGCAATGTAATTTATGCAAAAATAAACAACTTTATCGCCGCAATGGACACTTATAGTGTCCAAGTACTCACACCAAAACACACTTGTAATTTATAACGCATATGTGGATGCCTGCAAGACAGTCTTCATTTCATGCACTTCACAAGCTCGTGGCTCTGAAGTTTAACAGAGAATTTTACTGAATGAAAACTAAAGCGAGACTGAGGTCTCGTACCGCAAATACAGCAAAATCTGAAGTCTTGTTTTTACCTGATATTACAAGATGAATGCCTGGACTCAAATCTACGGTCTACGTCACAACAAAAATGTGCGGAGTGGCAGAAATTTAGGTTTAAACTCCCGCTATTCACCCCAGCTAGTGCTTGTACTCCCATCCCTCTGAATAAGATCTAGCTTCCTTTTCTTAATTGCTGCAGTCTTTCGTCCAAGTTGTTATAGATGTTGTTGCTGTTGTTGTTGCTGCTGCTGCTGTTAAAGCCCTTCACCATTGTTGTTGATGACACTGCAGAATATCGTCTATTCTTAAAAGCGTAAGTTAAATGTAATTGAATACAAATGTGAACTCATCATTATCAATATACTTGAGTAAATGTACGTAGCTCATTTAATGGAGACACTAGCTTCACGAGTCACAAGTTCCGACCAGAATTAAGGCTTAGGATATACTGCATCATTTAAATCACATTCACCATGTTACAAGGTCTCACGATCGTCTTTCTTCATTGCATTTATGGTTAAAGACTACAAAATTTCCATATGTTAAATTAATCCATGTTATGCGCATGCATTCTTCAATTCGTTTGAACGGTAAGGAAAAATTTAATGGTAATCAAACAAATTCAGTTTCACTTCTTCAAAATAGAAGCTAGTCTGGATAACATTGACCTGAATATTTTTATCCAGATCTAAAAATATTCACTCTAAAAAGTTCTTCCTGTCACTTCAACAAACGTTAGACCAAAACGAAACTCAAGAAATTCCTGAAATTGAGTGGATAGTTGGGAAGGTCATTTCTAAAAGCGTCAAATGGTATGGCTTTGAGTACAATAACAATTGAAAAATACTCTCAGGAAAGCCCATTGAGTGTTTAAGATATCATGTGCCGAACTCTAGATATTAAACTTCTGAAATGAAGAATAAAAGCGTTTAAATTAATGAAAAATATACACACAAACATTAAAATAGCGCTAGAAAATCAGAAGCATTTCTTTTACACGTCGGCCGAATACCCCAAAGTTTGATGTATCTTAAATCTTTCCCTGAGTTCTACGTGTTAGAAGAATACAATCTTTTGGTGGCATTTATTCTCACTTTGCTAACTTGTGTCATATTTTAATGTCATTTGATGTGGTTGAAGAATTGATATAGATAATATTACAACATTAACGAATTTCTCTAGTTGTAAAGGTATGGTGAGATGCGTCGAGTTAGGTCGGCCTCGATGAGAAGCGAATAAAACCTGAACATTTGTGTTTCCCTCACCCCTAAAAAGAACTCAGCACTGCACGGAGCAATCGCCAGCTCTGCAGTCTGCGTGTAGCTGGCTAGCGTTGAAGCTCAGGGAGTCAGCGTCTGTTACTAGACTATGTGCAGGCTCCCAAGGTCGTCCGTCGTTAACAAGTGGGGCAAAAGTCACTTCACATTTTTAAATAGGAAATTAGGTTCTTTTAACAAAACCTAATAAAACCAAAAAAGGGGGGGTTGCGCATCAAATGAATGAAAAAATCTGAGTTTTATTATTTTTCTAGAAAAGCTTTATTATTTGATTACGATATCCTTCAAATGTTGTCCATTGCTGTTCAAACAAGTGCGCATTCTTTTCACAGTACTTTTCATGACTTGTTCCAAAACATTTGGAGTTAGTTGATTTCTTCAATTACGTTACCTTTTAACTCTAGTAGAGTATTAGGCCTATTGCTGTAAACCCTTTATTCATGGTATCCCCAAAGGAAAAACTCCGGAGGGGTCAAATCAGGGGACCGTAGTGGCCAAGAAACGTCACCAGAACGTGAAATTCATTTACCAGGAAAGGGAGCTCTTAGTATTGCTATGGTTTCTTTTGCTGTTTGCGGTGTTGCTCCATCTTGTTGAAATCACATATTGAGCATTACGAAATTTTCCAGTTGTAGTAATAAATATTCCTGGAGCATTTGTCTGTAGTTGTTTCCTGTTACTGTCATCGACACTCCATTATCATCGAAAAAGTACGGGCCAATTATTCTTGCACTTGTTACATCGCACCAGACGGTAACCTTCTCTACATGAAGTGGTTGTTCATGAATTATCCTAAGGTTTTCAACACCAGAATCGGCAGTTTTGTATATTTGTGTGTCCGCTGATATGGAAATGTGCCTAATCAGACATGATTAGGTGTGAAGTAAAGGTCTCATCATTTGCCAGATCCAGAAATGCACGAGCAAAGCCTTTTCTTTTCTGTTAGTCTGCATGATTTAACTCATGGGTTAGTAGAATTTTATATGGGTACAGTTGCAGGTTTTTTTGTCACGATGCGACGTAGTGATCTTCGAGAAATTCCTAGTTCACTGGAACGTTTTCTAGTCGATGTTCGTGGCTCTTGTTGAATGCTGGTTGAAACACGCTGAATTGCATAAGCATTTCGTACTGTTCTCGGTCTACCAGAACGTTCCTTATCAGCTCTTGATCCGGATTCTCTGAATCTTAAAATCATTGCAACAATGCAATGTCTGACAGGACTTGTTCGTTGGTTAAGTGTCATGAAGTCCCCACGCACTACAACTAAGGATCCGTTATGTGTGAAATAACTTTCCATTATTCTTGCTCGCAGTTCTTTGCTATATTTTGCCATTTTGGGGTTATTGATAATAATGAAGAGTTTATGAGTAACAATATAAACCTTTAATCGGTATACTTGATACAAAATAAAACTCCAAGATTTCCTCTTTCATTTGATATATAATCCGCTTTTTTGCCTTTATTAGGTTTTGTTGTAATAGTATTCAAAAGTATGAAGTGATTTTTGCCCTATCCGTTACAAATAAAATGAAATAGGTGAGAGGAATGAAGGAAATGGAATAGATGAGGAATGAAGGAAACAAATAGGTGAGAGGAATGAAGTTGACGGTGCCGAAAAGGCAACAAAGAGCAATAGCTTGCACTGCCGCGAAATGAAATGAAGTAAAATTTTCTGTCCTTGAAACAGCGCACATTCTTAAAACTCCGTTTTCACATTTCATTGTTCATATTATGGTCCTTACGCTGGTCTGTTTTCAATCCTGAGGACCTGTAAGTTTAAACTTTTAACTGAAAGTGGTTATCCATATTCAGTAGATAGCAATACTTCAAGTAACTTACAACTGGAAAGTACGCAGCCGTAAAGAAGCCATAATGCACGTTTCCTCATCGCTGGAGCAGCACTACAATAGTCTCACAAAATCACATTGTTTTCCACTTGAAATGTTGCACACTTCTACTAGAAAGTACCAACAATTCATAATAACGTTATCAGCAAAAAATAACTTTAAATTCTGCCTAATACAATTAAATAAAAACAAACCAGCAGTAATAGGAGCGATTGGAACCAAATTTCGCAATGTTTAAAAATAAAAAATTCAGGTAAAACAGTTTAGGTTCAGTTAGGAGAAATTGACAACCACTAAAAATCATCATGCATCAAATGGAAGCACACGAAAAACGTAAAAAGTGTAGTTGCTTTGGTAAATCATCAGGAAAATCAAATTAAAGAAAATCAAAATCATCGATGAACTTAAACCTTTCGATCCTAATGCAACTTATTTGTCGCAGCAGTAAATAACGTATTTATACGATAAATATATTCATAATTTGCAAAACATGTCTTATTTATAGGCTGATAAAACCATTATCAACAAAACTTCGCTGAGAAAAAGCTGGATCGAAAGGATTAAAGAAAATGAGCAGAAAAAAGACGTATGTTCAAATTTGCAGAAGATCAATAGTATCATGCAAAGCGAAGACTGAACAAGCTGTAACACACGAGACGTTAAGAGATAGCTGCACACCATCCCGCACATCACGGCAACCCGACGGCAAACTCAGTAAGCTGGGCACAGCAATACAAGATTTTGCCTCGAGTTCCAGTGGCTGATGGCCATCGTGCTACACGTTCTAGCTAAATTACTTCAACTGGACGACAGTTCCTTCTAGTCACGCACATGTCAAAAATTGAGAAGCCAGTCTCTTAATATGAATCACACTAAGGAATAATCCCTTTGTTGTAAATATAAAGGTAATATATTAAGAGCCCGTAGTCGACACAAGCCTGTAATTCCATTAACGGGTCAAAATTATTACCACTGAATTGTGGAGAAATTTACTCGGGTAATATAGAGGCTTCCACAGGCAGATCGCAAAATGCCATCAAATCCCTCACTAGTCGGCAAATACTGTGTCGCTCAAAAAATAAGTAAACACACTATTAAAAACTTTAGGAGTGAAGTAATGCTTAAATATTTTCAATTTATTTGCGTGATGCAAGAGAACTCAATGTGACAGAAAATGAGATTCGTTGTTAACATTACCCATGCAAACAGGGTAAAATTAAAGCAAATAATAGTTGATTTTCACTTATTAAAACAACGAAAGTTAATTTTAATTGATTTTCAATATAAAACTAGAAACTAGATATAATTTTACACTTCCTTTACAAATTGTGGTTGATAGTTTCAGTTCAGCACATTTACAAATATTCCACTTTGCTTCACGAGATATGTAAATTTGAAATCACTCGCAGAAAGTATTACATGATTTTACTGCATTCAATTCTGCTGTAATTCTTTAAAACTACACAAAACACAGCACTTGAAAACCACCATTAACCCTTAAACGCCAGAACATTTCTTTTTTCTCAATTTAGAAGGCTCAAGAAAACATTAGTAACGTAAATTTTTACAAAAAAATATATTTATTAGCATAAAAGACACGTTTTTATGTTATATCAAAACAATATTATATTTTCAGTAAAAGTACGAGTATACACTCGCGGCCAAAACTAAGGGACAATATACGCGAATCTTAATATCTTCAAGTTTTCATTGTATAAATGTGAAATCTTCACACGTTTTAGTGCTCAAGCCACCCAATGACATACTAAATTTTTAGAGTTTTGGAGGATACAGAAAAAGTTATAGAATTAATTAGTTTTATTTCGCAAATTACAGTGGTCAAAACTAAGGACATTTTCAGAAAACTGAAGAAAAAACAACAAAAAATTGCGGACAGTGACTTTCTGTAATTTTCATAGAAAGAAAAAGATTTTTACTGTTATTTGTAAACATTGCATCATTAAACCAGATAGCTAAACGACAAAAAGTAGATCAAACTCTTAAGCAAAATGTTGTTATATAGCACAAGAAAAATTTCAGTGTTAGAGAGATTGCTGCGAAAGTTAAACGCTCAAAGAGTGTCGTTGGAAGAATACTAAAACTCTACAGTGATTTGGGCCACATACCAACTGCACGTAAAACCGGAAGACAGTGAATTACGTCAAATCGAGAAGGCAGGATCATTCAGCGTGTCGCATTGAAAAAATCGTTTTGAGACTGCAGCAGGAATTTCAAGAAAAGTATGTGAAACCAACGACATAAAAGTAAGTAGAAAAAAAGTCTCAAGACGTTTAGAAGAAATAGATCTGTTTGTACAAAGTCCACTGAAAAACCCCCTAATTAGTAAAAAGAATCAAAAAGCAAGATTAGATTTTGCAAACAAGCATGTCATCTGGACCTCCGAAAATTGGGCAAAAAGTCTTTTTCAGCGACGAAAGTAAATTTAATCTGTTTGGTAATGACGGGAATAACTATGTGAGGAGGCGTACAGAGGAAAATTTAAATCGCATGTGTACTAAGAAAACGGTCAAGTTTGGTGGTGGAAGCGTCATGGTGTTTGGCATGATCTCAAGCAAAGGTACAACAGCTCTTATCCATCCGCTTGAACGTTCGTGTGAATGCAGCCATTTACAAAAACATTATAGAAGATCATGTTGTGCCTGCAATTGCAAATTCGGGAACAGAAAATGCTGTGTTCATGCAAGATAATGCCCCATGTCACAAGGCTAAGGTTGTCATGAATTTTCTTGAACAGCAAGATTTTGCTGTAATGGACTGGCCTGCGCAAAGTCCTGACTTGAACCCAATTGAGAACCTTTGAATGACTCTCGGAGTTAAAGTCATGGCCAGAAATCCGACCAACACAGAAGACTTATGGGTGAAACTGCAAGAGTGGGCCAAAATAACGGTTGAAGAATGCCAAAGACTCATTAATCTTGTCGTCGCAGATGTGCTGCTGTTGTAAAAAAATAAAGGCTTCTTCACTAAATATTAGATTAAAGTGACTGACTGACCAATTTTTTGTTGTTTTTGGTCACTAAACTATTTTTCTGAGAATGTCCCTTAGTTTTGACCACTGTAATTTGCGAAATAAAACTAATTAATTCTATGACTTTTTCTGTATCCTCCCAAACTCTTTAAAAATTTAGTATGTCATTAGGTGGCTTGAGCACTAAAACATGAAGATTTCACATTTGTACAATGAAAACAAAGAGATATTAAGATTTGTGTATATTGTCCCTTAGCATTAGCCGCAACTGTATATACAGAACTTCACTAGTTTGAACAAGTAATAAAAATGTTTTCAGTTATTTATGAAAACTGACCAGGTTGGTTAGACGCCATGAAGTATCAAATTAGAATGGATAACCAACTGAAGCAACCACACAAACCAACACAGCGCGAGTTTAGTGTTGACATAGTGAAGCGAGATCATGCAGAATAACATCATATGGTGCAGCAACGAGCACTGAACAGCTTTTGAACTGGTACAGCACTTTCCTGCAACTAGTAACGGAGCTGAGAAGTTGTTGAATGAGCAGTATGGTCCTCTTGGGTGATAGAGGATTAAACCAATCATTCAGAGTAGCAATGTCCCTATACAGAAATGTAGAGTTTATAAAGTACATATTTTTTTGATGCACCTCCAAAGAACCTGCAGTTTCTGTTAAACACATTAAGTACGTAAGAAGTTTCAAAACCATAGCTTCACAAAACCAATGAAATTAAAGAAATAATTGTTTATATTTACAACACTTTGAAATTAAAAGTTTGGCAATGAACAGCATGGAAAGCTTTTGTGTGTTGGTACGCACAGCACATGAACAGCAACTTCTGCAGTAACTCAAGTACATGGTCAAACACGGAGGTTAGACACACACGCACGCTTCACTTGTGTATCAACATGTGCTAGTTGTTTGACTCGTGACCATCAAGATGGTCTGGTGCATACAGCTGTTAGTGATCCAGTAGTGACAAAACCAACATGCAGAGTTGAGCACAAGCAGCTGCTAGGAATTAGCTAGTAACACAAGCAACACGCAGCTGCAAGGAATTAGCTAGTAACACAGGCAACACGCAGCTGCAAGGAATTAGCTAGTAACACAGCACAGAGTTTGAGGTGCTTGCTCACCTTGCCCTGCTTGACGAGCTCCCCTGCACACTGAGCTCGCACTGCCACTAACCCAAGCACTGCCTCCAGGAGGCGACTGCCCTTCCCACAGGGAGAGGGAGAGCAAGAGTGGGGAGAGAGATGGGAGGGCTGGTGCCACAATACGAGTGGAAGAAACCACAAATTAAAGTGAGATGTGCAATAAAGTACAAAATAATGAAAAAATGTAACCTCAAAATGCAAGAAAATCCAAATTCAGCACATGGAAGATTTGAGACAGTTACCTTCATTCACAGCAACAGCCTTAAAGTAATATGGAAGAGCTTCATTAATTCTTATTAGCTTACTACACATTGCCTACAAAAAACCTCATAATAGCTGGCTCAAAAGCCTTAGTTATAATAATAGAGAAGTAAATAACAGTCAAAATTTAATAGCACAACACAAGCCTATGAGAATAGAATACAGTGGGCATGTACACAGGAAAAATTAACAGCTCATTAATTTAGATTGAATGCATGCAACTGCCTGGCAAGCTCATCATCACAATCTACACTCATGACTATGACAACATGCAATACTTCATGTAGCCATCACAAGCACTGAGGTGTTCTCAGTCACAGCTAAATTTTTGCTACAATTATGTATTTCATTCACATCCATTGTAATGCACTACATGGCCAGGGTTCTGGAGTAGATAATCTGAACGTACAACATGAACACTTAATATGCACATATAATAATATTCAATTTAATGTATTATTTTTAATAATCAACTTCAGCCTCCTATAATGTCAAGTATGAACACTGAAAAATCTCAATTTATGTACATACTAATTTCCACAAAGACTGAGAATAATAATTAAATCCACCATGAATAACCTGTATGTAATTAAAAGAAATGAATCAACAATAAATTCACAATGCATTCATTTACTTCAAAAACTACACATGAGAAAATTGCCTAAATTATTCACCTAACATTGCCAGTTTGTTTGCATATGACCAGCTAAAGTAAGACATACACCATTGGAAGCTTATTGAGTAAGAAGCAACACAACACCTTCAGTACTAATAAAAATAAGTGAATATTTGGGCATTATATTCTCCTTAGGAATGTTTACAACATACTCTGCAGATTGGGTGTCAAGCAATTGTTCCTTTACATTTCCTTCACAGTAGAAGTCTTTTTAACCGGCACCCACAGGACTTTGCACTTGCCAGTTAATATCACCCAAGTAACTAGAAACAATTTATAGACATGCTAGACATATAAGGAAAACAATATCAATTGCTTAAAGCAGTTAAAGAAGAAAAAACAATGAATAAATATATAAAGCTTGGCCAGCAAGTGCCGGTTTAAAAAATTCTACTGTATTAAGCCACTGCTCTTGGTTGCTGCACTTAACTGCACATGCCCTAAGCTAAACCCATCACACAGTACAAATTACAACAGCACCTGGTATTCAGATCCAGGAATGCTGAAAAAAATTATGGATTGCTAAGATCATAAACAATCAAAAAAGGGCACTTTCCTTCACAAAACTTTTATTCATAACCTCATTTCATGAGCTACTTGATTACATTCACATTTTCACTGGTAAATAACTGAAGTGTTTTCAGATAAAAGATACTTTAAGAAGAATGAACTTGAATTACACTCCATCTGGTTGGAAACAGTTTGGAAAATATTCCAGCTTTCAATGTTTTTATAACAATTATTTTCTCTGTGTAATAAAAATTAGCCTTAATGCTAAAACTAATACATACACTGCATACATTCAGATCCTGTTGAATAACGAACAAAATGATTGATTTTGTGAAGAAAATTGAAGTATTTTTCAGATCACTCACTGTAACAACAATAAAGTTTACAAAAGAAGCTGAAAAAACAGCAAAATATAATCAAAGGTAAAGAAGCCCAAATTAATAAACAAAATAAGTAAAGAATGAAAGATCCAAAGATGGTCTTCAAATGATGAATAAATTTAAATGGAAATGCAACTTTTTTACAAAATTCATTTTTTATCTTTATTTCATGAATTTATTTTTAATGTACAATGCATGAGTTAAATTTTCAGAGTTTTTTCTCACTGCACCAACTGTTTTTTACCAACATCAAAAGTTGTATGCTCTAACTGTTTTCAACCAGAGGAAACAGAATACAATTCCATGAGAATAAATTGGGATTTCTTTTGTTTGAATTAGGATTCCGTGGACTAATTAGAATTCTGCGGATGAATTAAGATTCTGTGGATGAACTGTGATTCTACAGATTAATTCATGTAATTTGAGGATAAATTTTGACACACAAGGTAAATTCATAAATTGAAACTCACAACGGATACACTGAAACTCTATAGGGATCAGTGGAATCTCCTTTGAAAAAATAATTAAAACAAATTTAAACTCCTCTGTGATAAAGGGATACTTCTATAAGATAATAAAATGCTATAACTTCATTTCATTATTTCTTGATCAAAATACATAAGGCACACTACACTACACTGCACTGTTCATGACTAATGCTCTGATTGTTACAGTATACAAGTAGAGTGAACTGAACTGAAGTCAGTTTGTGCAAAGGCATGTTGACCCCATTATTCATCTTGGTTTCATTCTGCATTTGATGTATGAAAACCTTAAGAAAACCCTTCATGAATTGTGATGCTTGTGCTTGACTCATAGAAAAAATACTTGGCATGTAGTGCATTTTTAGGATGCTCTTTTTAGTGATGAACTGCAGTCAGTCTGGTGTTGCATAGCACATAGAATGCATCAACAACTTTGGGTGCCATTTATTCTCTTGTATAGTATTTCAAAATGAGATTTTCCCAACAAATGAAATCACAGTTAACCTATGCATTACCAGAGCTAGTCATCTTGAAATCATCTGTCAGTTGACTAGGAATCACTGTTTCAATCCAAATCATAAAAACAGATTTTGTCAAAATTAATTTTCACCATTTACTCTAAATTACCAATAATTTTTTCTGTACATGCACTTGCTATGAACTGACAATGCCTTCCCAGAGATTCATTGACAATGCACACAGATCTTTTCATGGTCAATGCATCCACAGACTTGCTTGCAGAGCTTGGTCAAGTTTCTTATTGGAAATGCTAGCATTAACTTTCATCGCAATGCTTGCATTAACTTTCATGGCAATGCTTACTCAAACTTCTTATTACTAGTGCATGCATAAACTTTTATTGCAGTGCTTGAACAAACTTTCCTTAGCATTGTTTACATAAACATTTTATTGCAGTGCTTACACAAGCTCTTTTCTATGACACAAAACATTTCTTTTAAGCAAAATACACAGACCTCACCAACAATGTAGGCACAGACTCAATGACAATGCCTCTACACTTCAATACAAAGAATAAGAAAATTTCAAGATGAACCTGGCAAATAAGTAGTCAAAACTATATCAATCTGATGACAAACCATGCCCAGCAGGCAAAAGAAATGAGATTAAATTTATAGAGATCCTATATTGTACAAGATAATTCCTGCAATATTGCACATCAACTATTAAAAAATGAGACTTTGAAACCAAATGTGTCAAACTTTTATAGGACTTTTTATATAATTTAGAAACTGAAAGAAAATGTATAAAACATTTATTTTCTCTGTTTACAGGCATTGCTTCCTCCTAAACATTTCCTGAAAATAAATGTTGCAAGTGATAAGGTGATACTTCAGAATTATATTCTAGGGTCTTCTACACTGTACTAAATTGACATCAATGCAACTTTGAGTAAAATTTGTGACTAGTCAACCAATGATGCTTACGACCACATTGGTAGAGATAACTCACTGCTGCAGAGGAGAAACTATGCTGTCATAAAAAATAATCAACAGTGAGTCATGGCATGTATAATATTAATTATAACCGTCCACCTGAATCTGTAAAGCTGCATGTAACTGGACAGTCATAACTCTTCTGACCACTACTTTTAAATTATTCGATTTCCACAATAAGAGTTCTTCATATCCAGAATTTACAACTTTATCAAGAATTCAAGCATTTTCAGATTTTCTTATTTTTCAAAATTTGAAACTAACTGAAAAGCTACTGCATATCGAATTTATGCATCGTAATTAAAATTAAAAACATGTAAATTGCCTAAATTCAGACACCTTTAAGTGAATGAGAGTATCTTTTATCAACGATAACTATGTTCCAAAATATAATTAAGATAATTCACAACTCTACACGGTAGTTCGAGTGACACAGGTATAATAAAAGGCAAGTAATAATAGTTAGACATAAGTAAATTAATTAAACAATAACATAAAATCTTACCGCATCAGCCGATTTAAGTTCCATTGCTGTATCCTAGGACAGTCTGGTTGGTTGGTAGAACTGGAGCCCTCCAAAAAGGCTTCTGGCAAGTGCAGGACACTGTGGAGGCCGGCAGTACACACGTTACCTTTCAGCGGATGCTGGAGGGTACCTACCGAGATTCGAGACAATATAAACAAACGGTAAAGTTAAGACAACCATAAGGCTTTGAAAAGAATAAGTTGTAAAATTAACAATTTATTTATGCCAATTTACACTCATAAAATTCAATTGTTTCAGATAGCTTCATGATACTATGAATCTGAATGTCACCTTCAAAAATGTTGGAACACGTCGGTGCATTTCATGCAAAAAAAGTTAAAACCTTATGTTTTAAATTGACACCATTTTGCTCCTAATGATTGGTGAATTTTAAATTACATTTGTTCACTATTTCACCAATAAATCATAAAATAGACTTATATTCGTTTTTAAATGCAGATTTTTACTTTTGCCTATTGCATCGTTTTATCAGCAGCTGTGCACGTGAAGAAATCAGCTGACCGTAGTACTACAATTTTGGCGCGAGAAACGAAAGTTGATGAATCGTGTTGGTTCCAGTATGGTAAAACCTATATTTCAAGAAAAATTGTAATGAAGCTACAGCCTATAAAACAATACTTTTTTGATAAAACACTATGATAATCCAAGTATCGACACATGCCATGTTATGAAAATAAAACGAAAAGAAAGAAGTATTCTTGGTATGGCGATGATTTCAACCGGAGGGAAAATCTCGACACCGATCTTGACCCAAACTTAAAATATTGAAAAATCCAAAAAAAATCTTGAAACGAACAGTTTCGTTAATTATTTCCGTCCTATACATCATAGAACCTTCATTTTGGTCTCAAATTAAAGCTAATAACCTACTCTCACTGTATGGCTATAAATTAACTCACCTTGATTAACCACCCGCACTTGGGTGGACGCTGTTCCTTGACACCCGTTTACGAGTCCACTAACGATATTTTTACCATCCGGTCCCAAAAGCTATTTCACATCTATTTATCCCACAAACTTGGTTTACATATCAAATAAAAGCTAATAATCTGGACATGTGCAGTGTCAAAATTGAATCTTCCTACAATCAACCTTGCTAGCATGGGGCATGCCAATTCTTGACACTCGCTTTCGAGTCCACTAATAATATTTATACCTTCCGGTCCCAAGAATTATTTCTTACCTATTCATTAGGGCCGGACATAGGGGCCCGACATAGGTTAAACATCCTAAAAGCCCTTGCTGGTTCCTCCTGGGGCCAGCAAAAAGAAACCATCACTCTCACATACAAGGCCCTCATCAACTCAATAGTCACCTTACGCAGCTCCCATCTGGTTCCCCAACGCTTCCCCCTCATCCATAGCAAAACTCCAAATAATCCAGAACGCCGCCCTTCGAATAGCCTCCGGATCCCACAAAATGGCTTCCGCCTTGTACCTTCACAAGGAGACTGGAGTCCTTCCTGTGGCCGACCACCTCTCCCTCCTCTGCTCCCAGTACCTTCTCAGCTCCCTTCGCCCTCACCACCCTAACTACTTCACAGTCAACCAACCCTCCGGCCCTCGTAATATGAAACATACCCTCCAATCCCGCTTCCTACCCTCCATAGCTCACCTTCTATCTCCAAACGGGGACTGCCTTCCCTCCACCTATAGGCAAGCCCTAATCTCCCTGCACTCCTCAACAGGTCAGCAGGCCATCTCTGCAGCGGACCCCAACAGGGTCCTCCAACTGTCTCCCCCACCCATTTCTGAAGAAGAGCGATCCCTTCCCAGATCCACCCGCACTCTCCTCTCCCAACTCCGATCGGGCCACAGCAGAGCTCTGAACTCGTACCAGGCCCGAATAGGAGCAGTGCAAGACCCCACATGTCCTGCCTGCGGCGCCGCGGACCAGACCACCAGCCGCATCTTCAGCTGCCCCAACACCCCCACCCACCTTACCCCTCTGGACCTCTAGCTGG
>VCRD01004507.1:0-26221 GCA_006783055.1 Trinorchestia longiramus
ATTATTATTATTTGTCAGATTAGTATTCCGCGGTAAGTGAAATATTGGAAGAGCGATATCTTCTTTTTCTTATTACGAAAGAGACGTTTCATGTCTGTTTACTCTCTCCAATCAAATTACCTGCGTAGCCCCACTTCTCTCTGCTTGGAGACGGTAGAAAACTTGAACTGCCACGGTCGCCGTCGATCATCGCACTTCGCAAATGAACTGAAATGTAATTTTGCTTGTTGTACTCGAATACACAATAAAAGTTCATGCTGTCATCTGGAGAATGAAATGACCCGTACACTAGTGAATCATCCGCTAATCATCAATACTATCTTTAAGTAACGTAATAATAAAATATGGTCGCTTATTACAGAACACCGTCGTATCCTATCCTATAAGAAGACGAATACTCTTAAAGTGTCCGTAATATTGAAAAGATATCTAAATGGGATCAATACCCAGCAAACGAAAGTCTGTTAGGGCAGGCAACAGCTCCGTTGCTAAAGCAGCAGGTGGCTCACAGAGCAGCAATGTTGAACAAAAGACGTACAGTGAAGGTGAGAGGTCTCTCGAGAACAGTGACGAGTTCAGTGCGCTCGGAGTCATTTGTGGTTAGAGCAATTCGTTAGAGCTAAAAGATTTAAATAAAGAAAACACACTAGGTGTTCACACAAAGAGTGTTATAGTGCGCAGTCGTTATAAAATCGACTGGGAACAAAGTGTCGAAAATCATCACAAAATTTGTCATAATAGAGAATTCAAGCATTACCTCCCGTAAAAAGCCAAGAAAACCGACAAGTTTGAGAAAAAACTCCATTACCGAAGTGGCTTCTATGGAAAAGAGTGCGAAGCTCTGTGAGTTGACCCCAATAGTGACCGCGTCATATCAAAGCCGATCTATGTACACAGCACAGTAAGCGTTACCCCTGTTTCAGCGAGTACTTTTTTGTGCGAGTTGAATCCAGAATAATCAAGAATCGACAAAAGCTAAAGAATAAATTCCCGATTTGAATTGAAGAAACAGAGCAAGAGGAAAGTCTCTAGAAATGATCGAACAAATGAATCTGAAGTAACTACTTTTGGGTGTACCGATGAAATTGCAGTAAAGTGCAGCAGTTTCAGAGCTAGCACTGATAAACTCGTAAGTGACATAGATCTTCCACCAAATACAAGCCAGGATCGCTTCCACCCAAAAGTTGGTGGAACAATGAAGAAGAAACGAAAAGTGAAATCAATGAAACACAAATTCGAAACGCAAACGCTAATTCTAGTAACACCAATGATCATATGTTTTCCAAGACATTCGCAGAGTTGATTTCTTCTGAAGATACTAAAACAGCATCTGCCTTAACTGAAGTTAATTCAAATAATAACATATTAAGGGGAATCGAAATAAAAAAACGACCTAGATTTAAAGATCAACATATTCCAAAAATTTTAGTGTCAGAGACTTATGAGAGGTATTGTAGACACGACAAACCCAGAATATAAATTAAATAAAATATAACTACCGTTGTTATACAAACTTAACAACCCTGAACTAAAAAAAAACGATCAAAAAATCAATTATGAAAAACCAGGGGGAAAAACGTATATGTGAAAAATAATTTATTCATAAAACTAATGAGTAGTGGCACACAGTACGCGGACACACGAAAAAATTAAAACACTTCGGAAAATAGGATAGAAAACGTCAGAAAAAACATTCGTTTTAGAGTGAATGAATTTTGACGCACAACAGAACCAAACACACTTTTCAAGCTTCCCAATAGAAAATCAATCTTTCTGAGTACAACAAAGTGAAAAACACTATCGAATAAAAACTATCCAGTGAAATATAAGTTTCTTCGACGCTTTCAAGGTGAGTCAAAGTTAGGATACGTGCCAAAATCATTTGCAACACACAAACTGCATAAAAAAATACCATCTCACTATAAAAAACTCTGCTTTCACAGCTGCCGTCTACAAAGCCAAATTATATAGAAAATCAAAGTTCGAAATATTGTGAACATTCGATATCAGCCCTGCACGAATTGAAAAACGAACAAGTGAGTGACATAAGGTGCGGACTTGAAGAATCTGTGCAATAAGATGGTTTAGGAGAATCAACCTGAACAAATCCCACTTTACAAAAATATCGCAGTGAAAAAACTGAAATCCCAAAGACTTTATCAAGGCAGAACACGTAACTGAAAATTCAGAATATTAATCATTCCTGACAAAGCCTGAGCTATGTTCGTATATTGAATAAGTCCAACCTGCACCCTAGAATGAATGAAATTCATACGGCGGGGTAAGCTCAGAAATCATGATGGCCACCGAAAGTGAAGCTATCGTGCAACAGTATCCACCAGTGAAACTTGACCTCCCGATAATAAGAATAACGAGACCCGAGAGCGACGAAGATGAAGATGAAGAAAATATGTACATAGGAATGGACGATTATTGGAACAATACTTGGCATCCGACACAGAGCACGCACAAAAATAAACTCCCAACGCTCAAAGCAAAGAAGCAAAATACTACGAAGAATGTCAATATTAATAAAAAAAGAGAAGCACAAACAGGAAGTGCCAATAAATCCAATTCTAAAGCCAAGAAATCGCATGCCCTCAAGAAAAGTCCGCTACCTAAAAAGAAAGAAAACTTCGAGAAAGATGCTCGCTCACCGAAAGTTACGTCTGAAAGTTCATCATACAACAATGTGTCGAATAATAAAACTGATAAGAAATCTA
The DNA here is from genome assembly GCA_006783055.1 of Trinorchestia longiramus. Lineage (NCBI taxonomy): Eukaryota > Metazoa > Arthropoda > Malacostraca > Amphipoda > Talitridae > Trinorchestia > Trinorchestia longiramus. Next base: position 2,724 of record VCRD01004507.1, read on the forward strand.
AATCCTCAAAAGGAATGAAGTCAAAGACAGACGAAAGTCTTCCAAATTCGAAAAGTTTTGAAAATGATAAAATGAAAAGAACAACTAGACCATTCTCAGCACCGCAAACAAAAACCAAGACATCTATTCAAGATGAAGCGCTACCAAAACGTGAACTATCGCAGGTGAGCTATGCAAATTTTAAGAAATAATCTTTAAGAGAAATTAACCTTGGTATTTAAGTCGACTACTCTAACTACAAGAAATTTGTTACCTGTAACAGGGATGAAAAATCTTTCTCTGAACGATAACCAGAGACTGAATAAGGTATACAAACTGAATGCAATGAACAAAACGAGACTTGCAAACGCAGTTGAGCGCCATGCTATTGTCAGTAGTTCATTCCATGGATTTGAATCCCAATACTTGAAATTTCCTAAATCATTTCCAAAATAAACTTTAATGAAAGAACTTGCTGCTCATGAAGTTGCATTTGGAACATTAAAGATCATTTTAACATAGGCTAAGCCATAAAAAATACTCTTGAAATTGCATTAACTTATTTTCTGTTATTGCACGTAAATGTTATGTGGATAGTTATATCACAAGTAAATAAATTCTTATTTTCTCAGCTTTCCGATGGTGATCGTATTCATTTCCACCGCTGAACTAAAAATGTTATTGCAATTTAAAGAGCGTAAAATCTTTTTTTTGATCCACCCTGCATATGACACGATTTCTAGAGCATGAAAGTGAGCATTTCAAAGTAAACGATTATAACTAGCTTTGGACAATGCAAAACATCAACTATATTCTTACCAAATAGGAACAATATTCGAGTACATAAAATCACGTTGAGAAAGACAAATTTATGGACAATAGAATAGAATGAGGCTATAGGAACGAACCTTCTGGCCCATTCTTGGGTCGGATAATTACTTCGATAATTATTCGGTTGTTTTACCCAAGTCCCATGCCGTATTTCTAGCCGCGTCAACCATGTCGGCAGCGGGATTCGAACCCGGGTCTTTCCGCTCGCAAGCAGATTCGCTCACCAGTCGACCAAGCTGGTGATCCAGTCGACCAAGCTGGTGATCCAGTCGACCAAGCTGGTGATGCAGTCGACCAAGCTGGTGATATAGAGCTATAGCGTACTGAATCAATGCAATTTTTCTAACCAATTTGAGAGAAGAATCGTTTAATCGATGGTAAGGGATTGACGTGATCACAGTAGTTACTAAGGTGCTTACATTGATTACTTCGTGATCGATCGCAACTGAAAGGGTACCACCTATGAATGTACTTTGTCATTCCATCTCATTGCTGCGTCTGGTTATTGAATAATGAAAATTGCTACGTGCAGGATTCACAATTCTGCCGTACCATTTGTTTCTTTAGAAACAAAGTGAATAAAAAACTTTCGCGCTTCTTGATGCTTTCCAATTCCATCCAAAAAAAAACTAGACAATTTATTGCCACAAGAATGACGGACGGCTATAAACTAGAAGCGAGAGCGCCTGGTTGCAGTGTTTCAAATCCTTCAAAGTGATACCTCAATCAATCAATCTTTTGAATGAAAACCGGGTTTTGCAAGTATCATTTTGTATCGTATTAAGTGAAAAAAGTTTCATAAACAGGAGAATATAGAGAAAGGTATCGAGTGATTTTCCACATATCACGCGATTTACGCTGAACCCCAACACAGCATAGATGAAAATCCGCGATGTAGAGAGACGATATAAAAACATTTTCGAATTAATGAAGTTATAAAATACTTTTTCACGTGCTCCAAGGACGTTTTAACTTATTAAAATAAACTCTTTTCATACACGGTGTACAAGTATTTGAGCATAAAAATATTGTAATGATAAAACTCCAAATAAAATATACAGTAATTTCGAATGCAAAGAAAAACATTTTAGGCTCAAAATGGGTTTTCGTAAAGTTTCACTTTCAGATATTTTCAGAAAACATCCGAATTTTTCAGCTTCTTTCGCAATACTTACTTTCAGATGAGTTTTTGTGATTCATCATATTGATCAAACATTCACTATTTTATGTAGGTATTGACTTCTTATCAACCAATACATCGTTAATAATTTAAAATAATAAAATATTTCATTGTACATAATTAGAATGTACATTATAAAAATTATAATGTAGCGGGACCTCGAAAGGTGAACCGCTATACTTGAATTGCCCTTTTCTGATGAAGTTGTCTGTCAGGTATACGAAGACACAAAACAAAATATTTACTAACGCTATTTATGTACTTTTGCTCTCTGATTCACTCAATACTTGAGGTACAAGAATGCATACGCCTCGATTCAGTATTTGATATTATTGCAGTTACAAATTCAAGTTTTACTGCTAACCGCAAAAATCAGGAGATAACGATAGGTTCAAATAGTTAATGAACTTTACCAAAGCCGGTAATTGTTGGAGTCTTGAAGATTTTCAAGCTTAGTATGTCTAAATTGTAAGGTAATCTAGCTATGATAACATTTATCGTACTTAGAAGTAATTGAATTCAATTAAGGTCATCTTTACAATACTGATACCTAAAAATAGAATACACGACTAATTTTCACTACTCCGGCACGTTGTCCTCAAAACAGTGTAGACTATACGTTTAAAAATAAATTGATATAGTCACAGCAAATTGGCATCTGTAACAAAGAATAATCGACGTGTGCAAGGCATAGTTTCTAATAATCACTCGAGTTCAGATAGCTCGAAAATCCATAAAAACGAAAAGGATCTAAAGCTGGTGTAAAATTCATGACTTGGAACCAAATATAACGTTTTAAATATTCCAAATCAAATTGAAATATACGATCAAAATATCGTCCTATCGAATGATAATAGTATCGAATGAATAATAATCGAAAGAATCTAACCTAGTCCTTCGCAACATTGGTGGAAACCTAGATAATTTTCTCACCTCACAGTATTTATAACGTAAAGTGCTGGGTTTTTTCAAGTTCACAACTGGTGGTTACAAAACTCATCAAAAGCCGGTAAATAAAGTAATACTGATATCTGGAAACGAGAAGTGAAGTTCGCCGTTTCCTCCCAAGAGATTGAGGAGCTGTTAGCAGCTTTCAAGAACAGAGAAAATTTAATCTTATACTAAAAAATCAAATTTCACTTCAGTTCTCAAAAGTATGAAAGGTTCATGCTTGAATTTTCACAGAATAAACAATGCAGGTCGCAAAGCTCTAGTGTATTTAGGGTTTACGGTTGAATCCCTTCCATAGCTTCGCATGTATTTAATACTAAATAAATCAGTTGTTTCAATTAGTTACCGGCAGCTGAAAGTTACAGTATAAAATGCAAATACATTCCCAAAATTTCAAGTCTGATTTCTGTGCTCTTTTAACGTTCAATAAATAGTTCTTGACAACCAGCGATCTCAGACTAACAAAAAGTGTTTTCCTCTACAAGATCATAAGACGATTTTCAATACATGTCTGAATTACCTAAACCGAAGTCATATCCCTTCCGTCGTGCTTGCAAAGATGTTCGCCACCGAAGTATAAATTTTGCGCTGCGCAGCTCTAAATTCAAATTTATAGTCTTAATTCCTTATCGTATTAACACCACAAAGTCAAAACAACGTAGGCCATATACTTCCTACGTTATAGATTATTCAGTGCTCGCGAAAGTTAGAAGCAAATGTCTTCAAGACCCTCCAAATTCAAGACTGAAGTAATAAATGATTCAGGCCACATAATATATTCATTCATTCATTCAGACTTCTAAATAGGCTATGTTGACAGTATCAATGCACTGCACGTAAAGCGAACATGTTTTATAGTAAAGCCCTGAAGTAGTAAAAAAAAAGCTTATATGAAGCGTTGCGTGCCACAAAGGCGAAGATATCAAAAACAAGTTTTGAATAATTACCATACAAAGCTTATAAAATGGGAAGTCCCATAACATAACTAATTATATACAGATCAATGTGTTCTTGGTCTCATTTTGTAGGTTAACTACTGTAGATTATAGCCATAATAGATAGGGAAAGATAAAGCTACAGTCACCATTGGCTGGTGGTATCTTCGCCGTTGTGGCACGGAGCGCCTCATGTGTATTCTCCATAATATCGTATTAAATCCTGAATACCGGAAGGAACATTGCAACCCTTCATCAATAAATAATTATTGCATCCGCCTTTGGGCTTCAGTTTTTCTAAATCTTCAAACCTGACTGTGACCTGAGTACACAAAGTAATTCTGACCTGCAGAGGTGGTGGTGCCACGCAGCTCGGTGAGCAATGAGTCAGCACGTGACGCTGCAGCTACTTAACACAGCAGCGATCGATACTTCTCCGTACTATTCACAAGCGCCGATCATGCGCTATGGTAACCTCGGCTCTGTAACAATCCATTACATTAAAAATAATGCAAACATCTGTTACCATGCTTTCATGGGAGCGATAATATATATAATCAACTTCATTGCTGAAAATAAGAGAACTAAAATTTCTCTGAGTATAATTTGGCGATACGTATATTTATATATAATGTCTGCTTGTTATTTGATTGATTGATTAATGTATATAAAAGGAAAAGAGTAAGCGAGATATATAGCAGACGTTTAGAAACCTATTTCAGACTATTGGACAAATAGAGAGTTTGGAAAATGGAAAAGATACATGGGAGGAGCAAAGCTCATATAAAAACGGTAGAAAAGATAGATGCAGAGGACTTTGGAACTAGACCTCGACAGCGTACACCCACCCGTGTATAAAGGTGAAAAATTTAATTAACTGCAGGGGAAAAATTTAGCCTCATAGCCAATGTATTGTAATCGTGTGTTAAACATCGAAACCCATCATCAACAACGAATCTCCAGTGTAAGGGCAAGTTCTAATACTAATACTGTCAATGTAATCGAGGTTAGCGACTGGGCAAATTTCGTAATTTGATATGAGCGCCCATTGATTTAACTAAATTGTTCCATGTGCACACTTAACTATTAATATGCAAACCTATGAATGTATCATTAGTATCATGACATAAGGACTCAAATTATTTTCACACTCGGAATATTAATAATTTGGAAATACAGGGTGCGGCAACATATAAAGAAACGCATATGTAGGAAACCTTCCTCGGAAAAAAGTATTATATATTCAGCCTTGTTGTACAGTACATGATGTATGTTTAGAATAGAGTAGAGTTAGTATTTATTTCATATTATTCTCATCGTATAATTTCACTCACGATTAGGAGATAATATTTCTATGGTTATTCCGTGCTAAAACCCAAAGTAGAAAGTAAAAATGAAGGTTTGTTCCCTCCCGAGTCCAAGAATTATCCGAATATATTATTTTTACTTGATGCTCGAAAATGTTGAGCCACTTTGATGTCGTCATTCAAAATGTTTTCCTTGACGTGTTGATTTTTAGAAAGCAATGTAATGGAGGAAGAGTGGGGATTGTTTAGAAAGGTGAAATGTAAAGTTTCTGGACAGATAAATGGCTCGTTGAAGTGAGAGAAGGGTCAGACTTACCAGATAACTGAACGGCTTTCGCGTTAAATAGTGGAAATATTTTTACCCCTTCGGCTAGGACCAATTATTTTAAAAAACTACCTCATTCCTAAGCAATACTACTTTATCTCATTCCTAAACTACTTTACCTCGTTCCTAAGGCATTCCTAAGCTCAGAACAATTTCAACATCAGATTCCTACATGAATTGTCACTTGATCTACCGTTCGTACCTCAGGATACCTTCCAGGAACACCACATTTTCTCGAATAGTCAGCAACACACATTTCGTTTCAGAGTAGCTCAGAAACTACAATTCGTCATGAGAAACGAGTCCCCATAGAGACGCCAATCTCCTCCATAGTAGCCCACGAAGAATATGCAACACTTCAGTGATTTGAATGAAATATTGTAGATGGTGTAGGCAGCATTGGTGAGCTAGGTTGGTACATGAAAGCGGAGAAAGCCAAAGGTACCCGAGGAGCATTGGGAATATCTAGATGAAAGACCCACCAAAATACATATATGTATAACTTGTTCAGTAACGACGAATATGAATATACATGTTCAGTAATGACGAATATGAAGATACATGTTCACTAATGACGAATATGAATATGCATGTTCAGTAATGACAAATATGAACATGCATGTTCAGTAATGACGAATATTTAGATAACACATGAATGGTTTATACCTTTCTTCAAAAGTTTGTAATTTTCCCATCCCAAAGCAAAGTCCTGTCATAGGCATTGCTGATTTTGCGGCGAATAACTAAAGATGCAATCGAAGATTGCGAATAACTAAAGATGCACAAAGTTTCCCACAACACTGCCGAAAACAAGCATGATCAGTCTAATGCAAGAGCAGAGCTCAAAAATCTTACATATCACCGGAGGAATGCTTAGTTCTCAAATTAGAATAATGAAGAATCCCCTTTAGTACGTGGGAGTTGAAGAACAGAGATATCGGATTACTGTTATTATAATGATCATACTCAGGGATAAGCTCGAGTTTCCGTTTAGTACGGTAGTATCCACATTAAAATTCAGTAATTAATTTAATATCAGCAGTAAGTAAATTTACAAAACTTGATTTGCACAACTGGTACGATGAAAAAGCGAATGTACTTTGAAGAGAACAAACCTTCGAGGAATGCTGAGTACTAACTTATGCAGAACGATAATTTTCTTCAATATATCCCCTCACATGGCTATACATGACAAGTGTTTAGCTTTTCAGTTGTAACATGTTCGCACCTTGCAACTTAATAAAAACAATCGAAATTAAATGTTTACAGAAAATTTTTAAGTTATATTTGGCTTTTGAGAGAAATTTTCCAATCGCCTTCCATCTCTTGGCATTCAGTTCATTTCAGTTAACGATAAATATATCAAGTTTTGGCTTCAAGTTTGGGATGCATTCCAGATCGAAGAAAAATTTTCATTCCAGATTTCTAATCTGTAATTTTTGGTATTTCATACAATTTTTGTCGTGAAATAAATCTTTAACTAAAGCAACCCGTGAGCTAACGATTGTCATGACAATACTCGATCAATAACTGTGTACAGACAACATGAAGGGAAGTTTAGAGTAGATATGTAGTTATAGCAATGCTGTTTTTATGGTAAAAAAATAGGAACGCTCGGTCAGTCGCTTTGGTTACGGAGAACTTGCACAGCTTAAATGAAATTCATACGCTCAATATTTATATTATAAGAAGCTATCCAAGTCTTCAGTCATTTTCACAAGTGTTTGTCTCATTTTGTTCTCCAGCAAAAATTGTACATTATACTAACATTATTTCTTGCATAAAGCATACCTGAAATTCTGCGATTTTAAAGAAAAATCAAAATTGAACCGTCGGTTCAATAAATCGGACCACAATGGTACTTATTGCCCTAGTACGCCGTAAATTAAAGTTACACCAATGAACGTTGAGTAAAATATTTCATGAGTACGTGAACAAGATATTTATACGAACTCATTAAACTTCATTTCATTTTCTAAATTCACATGCAACAGATCACAAAATGATCAAAGTGGTGTTAGTTTTCTCAGTTCGCCGTCTTTAAATGCTATTCAGGAACCTCTCTGTCATTCTGGGCTAATGAGAGACAGAACACATGGTCTCTCTGTAAGATTGCGTACGGAGCGGGACAGCTATGTGATTACGCACAGTGTTATCGTCGTTACAAAATTTCAAAGTCGAGAAATGAGTCTCATGATCCAATAATGGATAACTATTCCAAGCATCGAACTGAAGCCGCGTTTAGAACAGGGTCTGATCTGACAAGTGCTGATGCCATAGGTGTAGTGAGAATACAGGCATCACTTTTGATCATTAGCAACAATTTCAAAAATTATTTCATTCGAGTCTTACTTAATGAAGGCCTTTTTATAATAGCACAAAACCTTGAGAAACCATAAATTGACTCTGTTAACCTTCGGCTTGGATCAACGATGCAAGAAGTATGGCATTACGATAAAGACTACAAGGACATAACCTCAAGAAAGACATGACGTTTCATGTTGACCTGGTAAACAAGGCAGCAACCTTCCTTCAGTACTCAGTGCATGCCACTCTAATTCTATAGCTACCTAAACTAAAAAAAACACTTTTTGACAAAATTTCTTATTTACAAAAATGAATTCCATTATTTTGGAAAATAGAAGTTAAATACAATGTATTAATGTATGAAGGAAAATAATATAATGAATAAAGGAAGTATATCTGGGTATACGCATTCTATGAATTTCGCTCGATCTGCTTTTGTTATCTAATCCGATAAGCAAAACTTTCAGTATTGTTGTACAGTAATTTCAATTGGCAATGATCATTGACACACCAGCTCAACAGTTAGTAAGACGCTAGTCTATGATCTCTGGTCGCAGAGTTGAGTTTAGCTAAGGGAACAACAGCTTTCCGTTCGTTTATTAGAACGCATTGGAGTTGTCGTTCTATTCCTTCGCTTGTCCTACAAAGCATAGCGAAAAATTTACAAATAAGAAATTTTTTTGCATAAAATCTTCGATGATGCAACGTACATGCAGATGGTTGAAAGCCAAAGTATCGGAAGAAACCAGACCAGATTAGAAAAAGGTAATCATGAGCTGAATTAAGAAAGTGAGAGATCGTTCACATAATACAATAGTTACATGGTTTAAAGGTTCCGATATAGTCAGTCACGTGGAAGCGTGCAGAATATTCTCTTACTCTAGATGCAAGCAACGAAGCGATGCAATTAAGCGTTCGCGGAAGGACAGAGGCAGTCCTTTGCAACTACATGTATATGCAAAGCACAGTTGTTCATTGGAAGGATTCCCTCCAATTTGAGCTTACGTTATCTAAAGTACGCTAAAAGAGGCGGGCTCTCTTTGTGTGAGCAGAACACTGGTTAGAGGCAGCAAAGAAGGTCGAGCACGTAGACCGTAGGTGTGGTGTGCGATATAAGCGATGGCTCGTCAGCGAGCGCAGCACTACTCGCGTGGAGAGTGAAGGACAAGTGTAAGAGTGTAGAAGCAAGGTCCTCCTGTTACCCTGTCATACCAATATAACTGAGGTCACTCTGCCGCAGCCTGCAGTTACCGCTCTGACAGTGAAGGGTGAGCATACTCCCAAGAACTTGCCATCGCAAATACAACTCATCGTATTCACTGAACTTCTTCAATCAGAGATGTACACTAATTTGAAACATTACCGTAATCATTCTTAAAATGATGGAAACATGAAATAATTTCATTAGTGTACCTAACGAGGAGTGAGACTAGAGCTAAAATAAAATCACTACGAAAACCTTGATATTTTATAAATTTTGAAGATAGAATCTAACTTTGAATTTGCTGAACAAATGGTAAATCTAGGGATACAAAAACAAATCCTTGTCGGAGGTAATGGTAAGGTATAGAGCATGAGAAAGAGATTTTTTTCACAGGAATTTTTCATAAATCATAGAGTAAATTCACAGCTAAAGCTTTTAGATTTCCGGCACGCATGAATAACAAACACAACCAAGAAAGAAATTCCTGAGTTCCTAAAAAATTTCCTTTCTATTAATAAAGTAAGACACACTACAAAAACAACATATGAGTTATGCACGTCCCGTAAATTTTCTTAGCTTTGTTTTGAATAGTTTTGCTAAATAAAAACATCATGGAGTAATTTTAACACAAACATTAACCATTTCCCTCAAAATAATTCCCGCTACAAATGTAATTTTCATACTACCAGTTCTCACACTACTAAATCCGATCAGCCGATTCATTAACGCAAAAGACTCATCCAGTTGTACGACCTTAGCTTATTATTTTGCGCAGAAGCTTTCAAATAGAATTAAAATATTGACAGCCAAGAAGCTCTGAGCGGTACCACATTCGCTATACTAAAATTGATGCAAACCAATTGACCATCCAGTCACAATGCAACAAAATTGTGACTAGAAAGTAGATGATGTAAAGCGTTGGCTAGTAGCTAATACTGAGGCTGCTGCATTTTCACTAGCTAAAATATACGAAATTTTTATTTTAATAAAAATTGCATAAGTAATCCCTGTGTATTATCTCGAAGAAATAAAAGCTAAAAATAACATTAAACGCCACAGAATATTTTTTGCTAATATGAGAATGAAAGAAGTGCTACACTTTCGAAATCTAAAAAAAATTATTTTTGACCACAAAATTCTACACATGGGACAAAATTAGTTATTATTACAGTGTGTGAGGCGTATTAATACACTGATACGGCACGTATAGATTTATCTGAAAATGAAGCTTAAAAACTGATCACTGATAATTGAGCATCCGTTTGCTTTTAATACGCTATGAGAAGTCTAAACGCAGGTATAACCTATCTTTCTTGAGGTTTAGTTCAGTAAATCCCTTGAATAATTGCTGTAAATTTCAATATTATGTTACTCTCATTTATTTAAACTTAAAATAGCTGTGGTCGCAGTGCATTTGACGAGGGCAGACAAGCTCTGATAATCAAGTATCTCAGAAGCCATTTGTATAAAATCCATCACCATTACGATTTATCAAAAACGGAAAATTTTACGCCCTCAATAGGGCTATTTTTATTTCGAAACTGAAATAGCAATATTCATGGACGGTGGCGCTACCTGACGATAACTGAAAACCCTGGGTGATATCTAACGAATATATAATAAAATATAACAACTAAACTGTATTCCTTTGCTTTTTATACAACTTCACTTAAGAAACATGAACAAAGAAAGCCATATGAACCTTAACTTTTAATTCAGTAGAATTTAAAAACGTGGTATATGTTTCCTTTATCACAATTTACTGATGTTGAAATCGACCTTTACAGTTAAAATGTTCATCTTTTTTAACAGTATTTTTACCGTGTCTGCAAATCCTAGTCAATAAAAAGTCCAGATTGCAAGCGGCTTCATTCGCTTTTCTTTTTTAGTAAAATATGATTATAATAGTAGTGCTGCTGATATCATAGTTATCATTTTGTGCGAAAAAGTTGTTCAAAATGACGAAGCAAAGCAACGACTTTATCTCTTATTTTAAAATTAAAATATATTTTTACTTACCTTTAATAAAACGCGAGTTATAAGGTCAAGAGACAATCGAAGTCAAGGAAGCATCCAATGTCCATTTACATGACGAGATTTGCAGATTAAGAAGGAAATGTGTGGTATAAGTAACTGTCACACGCTTTAATTGTGAACTTTTCCAATTACACTTAACCCTATTGATAATTTGAGCTAAAAATTGCTCTGTAAAAATGGGATTTAATACATTAAACTACCAGTATACAAGTTTGTTAAGTCAATAGAACTACTCTATGTTACGTACATTCAGCATTTTTGTATTTTGAGAATACCATACCAATATTAATTTGAGAAACACCATTTTATTAAAACTATGCCCACTTGTGAAGTCAGAAACTAATAACAAAACTGCAATCTAAATCATTCATCTAGAATTAAATTCTCCGCTGCAATTATACTCTTTTTTCCAGCCATCACGAACGACGAGTATTATTCTCAAACTCATTATGTTCTAAAAACATTAAGATTTCAGAATCATGCATTTCGAATTTTCTTTCAAGCATGCGTTTGAAAAGAACTACCATTCCGTCATAGCTAAGTGGCAGCTTAAATAACGTGAAATTTTCGTTTTTTAGCAAAATGAATTTCCATTCCTGACCATTGATGATTATTTTCCGATACTAACGAACGCGTACATACAATAAAAACGCTGCAAATGTATTTCAAGTCGCAGTTGATTCCCCGACAGTTGAATATTTTTACAAGTTATTATTGCTACTTTTTAATTAAAAATTAGTGAGATGGCTTCATGATCCAGCAAATTGAAATTTTAAAAATAGTTTCAATGGGATTTTAGAGAAGAATTTTTACCATTTGACTTCAAAACATGAATCATAGTTTTCTATTACTTTAGACCGCTTAAAATGTTTCAAATTTATTTTAAAACTATTATTGAAGATAATTTTGAGAGAACTATTTCAATACAATCCATACGGACAATGGTTAATTGATGATTACAATTATAGCAGGAATAACAATGGTGCATATATCTCAGTTGACTAATTTGCTTATAATATTTAGACAAAACACGTAGCAATTATTTAAAGTAACCTACTCGACTAATAGTTATTATGGTAGCATATTTCAATAATAATCTAAGCAATAACTTATGCATTTGCTTGTACCCTATAAAATAGGCAAATAAAGCTAATCCTAAGCTTAACATTAATTGAATACAATATTTTACTATTGTATTCAGCTTGATTTTACTCAGCTTGATTTCCAAGCAATAGTAGTAGTGTCAACTCGAAATCATCAGCCGCAGAGCCTAAACTAAAAAGAATAGATGAATAAAATATGGCCTGATCAACTTGTTCAAATCGCATTGCAGCGTGAAAACCTAATTATCATCATTACTTAGTACAATGTACATACACGTTCAGTACGTAACAGTGCGCAGTTTGATGAAATTTTATACCAAAATATTGAAGTCTACGGACAATACTCCCAACATTAAACTTGCTCTGAGAAAAACATACGTATTTATGTAGAGGATAATAAGCGAACGATCAGGCCTAAAAGAGAAATGAAAAACAAATTAAATACAGAACGAACTTTAACTTCGAAGAAGTGCACATAAAAACACGTTGCCCGTGTCACCAAATTCTTTACTCAACTGAGAAACTGGAAAGCATTAAACGGAAAGAGAAGCTTTAGCAAATAGAGATCACCTCAAACGATATATGTATAAGAACAGAGAGAAAGTGATAACACTCCAACACATGTAGGCCAACATAACACGTCGGCCATCCTCTCATAAACACAGATAAAAACGAAAATTAAGGCTCATCTAACTCTAAAATTGATCTGTTAAAGGAGACTCAAAGTTCGTTCAGTTGAATTTGCTGTATGCAGCTCCTGCCATCTACGAGGTGCACCGTGTACCCCAAGAGCACCAAACTGTATTAGCATGTTCTCGTAAGAACAATTTAGAGGTGCTTCATATTCTCCACTGAGAGTAAAAGACACTCAGTTAAATAGGTATATTTTTGCCAAGCAAAACATAACTGATTCTCACAACCTATATTCCAACTATATGGTGGAAAACTCAAATCGGGCCTAAAGCTACATGTATCGTAACAGAATGACAATACACCTACTGCTACAAATAATGCAGCTATGTTCATTACTCTCCACAAATATCATTCGTCAGAATCTTCACAAAACAGAACAGAATTCAAAAGCAGCTCCATCACTCATTGAGGCATTTCTGCGAAGCAAGCATAAATAGGCAGCAGCGAAATGCTTCTAAGCTCAATTACCGAGATTACGGAGGTCACGTAGCGCTCCAGAACGCGGTCATTGTTGTTGTTGTCCGGGGTTCCACTTAGTGACGAGTGATTTATGGTAGAGCTCTTAAGAGACACCCTTTATACAGGAACTACTCACATGAGAACCGGAGAGCTTAATCCGCATAATGAAATAATTGCAAACTAAAACCACACCAACATGACAAAGGGGTTACCAAGTTACACGTAGTTTGATCTGTGTCACCACATGAAGAGGGAGAGAAGCGTTAAAATTTCGAGACAGGAGAAATGTAGTATCCGACACAAAATGCACACGCTAAGTGTAGAACCTGTTGCAGGTTTTACGCGTTCTATTTTCGTACCCGTAACATGTGGTACCCGTTACATGTGGTACCCGTTACATGTGGTACCCGTTACATGTGGTACCCGTTACATGCGGTACCCGTTACATGCGGTACCCGTTACATGCGGTACCCGTTACATGCGGTACCCGTTTCATGCGGTACCCGTTTCATGCGGTACCCGTTTCATGCGGTACCCGTTTCATGTGGTACCCGTTACATGTGGTACCCGTTACATGTGGTACCCGTTACATGTGGTACCCGTTACATGTGGTACCCGTTACATGTGGTACCCGTTACATGTGATATTCGTTACATGTGGTGCCCGTTACATGTGATATTCGTTACATGTGGTGCCTGTTATACGTGATATTCGTTACATGTGGTGCCTGTTATACGTGATATTCGTTACACTTGGTACTTGCTACATGTCATAATTTTCGTGTCATATTATATCCGAGTATGTTGCGAATGGTATATTTACACATTTCACATATTACGTATTCTATACATCGCATGTTGCACAATATACGAATTGTATACTTTCGTGCTACATACAATACATATCAAATCTTATGAATTGAATATGCCAATTCACATCAGTTTAACATGTTTTGAAATTTGGTTACACGTAATCAATACGTGATACGTCTCACTTAGATATTATCTAACAAGTTAATCGTATGGATTACACGCGTTAATTCTCGTAAGTTCTGCCACTAGGCCACATTGACGCTCAAATCAGATCTCGAGATGTAACCTCTCCTGTCATATCTTATTAAACGAAAAATAAAAAATGTAATTTTAAAGCATCGAAACTTTTAATAAATATTGAGTTTTTATTCGTGCCTGAAATCAGTTTCCTGCTATTTTTAGAGCCAAAGAGAACAGCAATGACAGAAACGGAAGCAACAAAATCTCCCCCCGAAAAAGAAAGCGTTTCAAAAGTTCGGCCGAACTCGAACATACAAGCAGAAACCGAAGAAACAGAGAGCAAGAATGCTGAGGTAGAAACTGAGGTAGAAAATAAGGTAGAAAATAAGGTAGAAGAGAAAGAAAACCCGCAAACTACTGAAAAGAACAAGAAAAATAAAATTCGTATGAAGGAGATATCTTCGCCAAGACCAAAAAGAACTAGTTCGAAATATGTTATTCCTAAACTGAATGTGGTGAGTGACGCTCTGTTCGCAGATTTCACTTTTTATACTTTGAGCGATGGACTATGAAGATGTTAAATATAGACGCATCAGCATGTGATAGTGAAATGCTTTAAAACGTACTGATTCCACTTAACCTTTGAAAGATGGATTACAAAGACGATGCTAAATGTAGATAAGTGCATGTGATGAGAGTGAAGCGTTTCATTGCGTAGAAATTTAGAACACGCTTAACGCATTCAAGTAAATAACTCAAATAAGTTGCTGCATTATACAATTTTCATATGCACGATTAATGACGTACGAGCAATTATAATTATCCCTCGTTGTTTATTTACTGTTCCTCACGTTTCTGTATTCCCCAAATGATGGGAAATCGAGTTTCATTAGTAGAAAACTAAAATGCAATGATGGTTTACGAAATAATGGATTTGTATCGACATTTTTCACATAGATTTCATGTTTTCAGGTGTTCCAGAGGTAAAACATATTTCATTATTTATTAACAAATAAATCTCACGTCACATACATATGATACTGTGACGTCACTTTTAAGATCATATTAAATCGAGCTTTCATAAAAAGCATCAAATTATCGGAATAACTTCATATCGTAGAGAGAGAGTAGCCTCTCACAACAAAATTTGCAGGAGTTCTTGTGTAAATATTTCATTCTAATAGCAGTCTGGCAGATACATGAATCCTGATACTGAACCCTTGAAAGAACTGTACAAGTTAACAGTATTTTTTTAAAGCTACAAAAATATCTGCAACCAACCAAGCAAATTTGTTGAGCGCCCGAGAGTGTAAGAATGTGAGTAAAGAAGGCGGTTTAATAAAATAAAGGCGCTTCCTCCTCCTCCAGAATGCTGAGGAGTACGCCATCTCGGGACCCAGAGGACAAGACCTGTATGACCAAGCGCCTCCGCCCCTGCCACCACTCAACAACCGTGAGTTCTGTTACTGCACTTCTGCGTCACTTTGTCCTACCTCTATTCCAATTGTATCGTTATCTAATACTTGTGAGATGTTTATGCAGAATGTGATGGGACCTAATCTTGCATTAGCAGTACAATAGATCATAAGCCTAAAATTTGCTTGATTGATCATGTTGCATTAAAATAGGGTGATACTGTTACAACCAAGTTTCCAATCAAACAGGTGATACAACCAAATTTCAAAACAATGCTGAAATGATGATCTTCCGGGAAGGAAACTTCAAACAAAATTAGACAGTCCATTAAATTGGATCGTGGGCTTCTAGGCCCACGTTCGTAGAGAAAATCACAGCATAATGATGTTCATTATCTTGATCCCAGTTTCAAACCTATTCAGAATTACTTGACCAATTCGTAAGAAATACTATTGTCAGAGATTACAGATCCCATAAAAATTCTTTACTATTTGAATTAGGAAACCTTCCTCCTCACATACGAGTATTTCCTTGAAAAAATGAACAGAAACTTTGGTTAAAAACTATATTCGATGAATAATGCCTTTAACATATTATTTGAGAGAGATCCCTGAGCACAGTTGGAGCTCCCGTTTTCTTGTGGCTTGCTCATTTGAGAGCGGAGCAGCACATTACTACAGGTGGTATTCCGTAATAAGCAAACGAGAAAGTTTCTGTGCTGTATGACAAATTGTGTGCATAAATCAATATTCCGAGCGCGTGTGCAGGATTAAACATACTAACTTCTCGATTTTGTTTTCAGGTTAGCTTTCAAGTTTAGTAAGAGAAATTATTTGAAATGCAGAGTAAATGTTCTCTATGTATCAAAACCGAATAGTTTCAGAGGAAAATAATTTCAGTGTACCTCGATCATAACATTCAAACCTAATTTATGTGGTTCCATATTGTGCTGTATTAGCATTATGAACATAGAATATTAGCATACACCATTGAAAAAAGATACAGAAATGATCAGGGACGTTGAACCTCATAAAATTAAATAATTTTCACGATACTGAAATACGAAAAGCTTTATTCTATTACTAACTAAATTAGTACATTGTGGTGATAGTACATGGTGAGGCAACATAACTTCCTTTTTTTCAAAGCAAATTGCTCTGAAAAAAGGAAATTATGTTGCCGGACCCTGTATATATTTTAACGGAGACGCTGACCTGCTGTGTCGGTAGCTCCCCCGATGCGGCGCAGCAGGTCTAAGAGCGTGCTGCAGCCCTACATCCAGGGCGGACGGTCTGTGTCGGCCGTGAACTCTGTGGTGAATACGCCTCGCTCCGAGCGCGGGCCCAGGTCTTCCAAACGCAGGAGTAAAGATGATTCTCGAATACAATACGAGCTTCAGCTCGAAGATCACGAGTTTTTCAGGTGAGTCTGTGGGAAGGAAATACTCATTTAATTGGAAAATTTATCGCAAAACTTATTAAAGGATATGCTAACGTCATCAGAAATTGATCAAATAGTCTTCTTAAAAACTTCTGTCTCCGAAATCTTTGAAATTATCGTGTTTCCGATTGTAGAGTAGCCAGGTCATGTAAATAAAATAGCGATAGGTCACAGATATATTTCTAATGTTGCCCCAGTGACTACATATAAATAATATATTGTAAAGGAATCCTAGCCAAAATGACCAATTAAACATAAAACTAAAACAAATTTAAAGCTTTAACAGCCATAGAAACACAGCAATTCAGTAAGTGGTTTGCAAATAAAATACCATCACTTAATATACGTCACACAAGTTGACAGATAAAGCTCAACTTATAAATTATTCACCAGAGTACGTTTAAAGACATGCATTTAGTAGCTTAGGAGTATAAGGTTTGAATAAGGTTCTTAAGTATGAGTAGCATGGCATGTATGTAAACACGGGCTCGCATAAAAGTATGATTTCTATGACTGTTTCTAAAGCTTCGAATAAATGAAGACTGAAGTGGTCTAAAGGGAAAGAATATACGCGTTAGATATGAGTTTTTGGATGCATGGATAGAAACAACATTTGCAAGGAGTGATAGAATTTAAAATGATGAGAAGCAACAGAGGACAGACAAGGGAGAGAGTTTTGGGGATAACACATCGTACAATTAATAGTCTTGAAGAGCATAAACAATGACCGCATAGGGTCTTCAAAAGAATCGGTAGACAAAAAGGTAAATACAGATGAAGTAACAGAAGTGCTAAGAGGAGAAATGGTAAAAAAAAATTCCGCTGAAGTTAGTAACTCTGCGTGCCAGAGACAGAAATGGTGAAGGTCGGCCAATGACGCCACTTTTGATGAACCTGGTTTTCTCCATTGAGATGTCTCAGTGCGACGGAGGATTGGCCTCTGTATCACGGCCATGAGTGACGAGAGTCGGTACAGAACGGATAAAATTTATGACTGAGGATAAGGGCAGGAATTTCATGTTTTATGTAAATGAGCTGACCTGTCTTTGGTTGCTGCCTGATGTAGGAGATAAAATAAGGAACGAGGAGGTAAGTATTGTAAGTGTGTAGGCAAATAGTAGTGGGCAGATCGTAGTCAACAGAAATAATTGCTTACAATACATTAGCAAAATAGTAATTTGCACTCGCGCATAGATGAGGGGCTTAGGACAGTACCTGCATCTACAGTATTTTTGCAGTTGGTGTATTTACGGACACAAAGTTAAATAGAAAAATCCAAATAGTATACACGAAGACACGAAACTTACATGATATTTCTCCATCATCAGACGCCAAACTCGCGCACGACACTTTAGGGAAAAGAACGTGGTGAAAATTATCCTCATAGCTCAACTAAACTTCAACAAGAATATTGTTCACCCGTCGCTGATAACAGCAACTCGAGCTTCTATGTACAACGGGCAAAGCTTGGAAATCAAAATGCAAATGTTAGCTAAGGCTGATTTTAATGAAAAACAAGCGACAGAGTGCATTTCACTTTGCTTCCTAAAAAGACAAGCAACATTTGTGGAAAAAAAATCATAGTAGTGATAATGGCGTTTGATATCACAATAAGCAAGATTTAGCACACAATTTCCACTTTGCTTTTATCGTCGTGGAAGCTTGGCAGACTCCTTTAATTAGGCAGATAAGAAACACAAAATTAGGGCAAGAGTTTGACCTGAGAATAATTGTGTCAGTGACTAGGCCAGGGCCAAATGATGACGTACAAACATTTAATTTAATGTCTACAATAACAAATCCTATTTAAAAGTTGTAAGGTGGTAAGCCTTCTAGTACGTAAGAAATATATATTTAGTAAAATGCAAACCTCTTTTCAACATCAATAATTCAACCACGTGTATTAGTTAATAGCTATGCAAGTAAAGTGAGCTACAACTGCCACCATCTACATAAACGTACGCATTTTCAAATGAGCTTGAAGCGAACCAAATAAGCCCAATCCTTACGTATCATACCATTACCAACACCAAAACGCTGTCCGAATTGATGCCAATGGTAAGCTGATATCGATTTTTATTTTTTTGCGGAGCCTGTCATGGTCCTAGGAAATAGCGTCACTATGGTAAATTTTCAAGTAAGGGGCAGACGTGAAATTAACATTCAGAAATGAATTAAGCTCTCTACTGGTGACCAAAAAAAAGTAATGGAGTTTAATTAAAGCATATATAACACAGGAGTAATCGAACGTACGAAAATACTCTACATCTACTCTTTTGCGCTTTCAAGAGTGATATTGTGTCATGTAATGACCAACTATGGGACATCAGCCAAATCATCCACATTCTGGGCTTAAAATTTCCTTAAGTTTCCATACGAGTTCATGTTCATGTACAGTGGACAGAGAATTGAGAAAACAGACTTCGCTAAAATTTGAATGCAAATTAGTTCATATTCTGCGCTAGATGACACCCGAGCATCGAGTAGGGCAGCGCAACATCGATCAGGCGCTGAAAGCCCAAGAGGACAAAATTTACCTTCCAATACACAACATTCCTCATAACGCCTTAGCGTGGCTGTATCGTGGACTTTCAGTTCACCTCTTAGTTGGAGCCCATAGTAATTATTTTAATTATTTGATAATATGAGAGGTTATCCTCCCGGGTAAGCAGCTTAAACCATTTATTTAAACTAAATATGTAAAATCTACGAAAATATTTTTAGCTCTGTGATCACGAACACCCAACCAGAGGCTCAAAGTGGCAGCAATTCATCGAAGAGATAATAAACTAAACTAAATGGAAAAACACTTGAGCAGGAGATCGTTGCATGTTCTCCACTTCACGAAAAAAGAAACATCAAGCAGAACTGCTTAGCCCATCGCAGAGTCTTGCAGAATCACGGTTAATTTTATTTTGTGGAACTTTAAGCCAATAAAATGTGCTGACAAGAATCGACTGGACTGGTAGAAGCTCATGAACTCCACTCATGAAGCGATCAGCCCTACAAATACATTGAAAAAGAAATTGCTTCAAAGGACAACCATTCTGCCGCACATTACACCATCAATTGCTACTAATATTGACCCCAACGTGCCACTTATATTTGTTCACGAAACCTCCACAAGAACAGAAGCGAGTTTAACGCTATGGATGGAGCTCAATCGAGGAAGCTCAATGGTCAATGAAAGAGAAGAAGAAAGCGCCTTAACTCAGTCATCGTGCATGGATTAAGGAAGGAGCAGGAAGTGTAAGTCTCCCGTAACACTGGGCTGAAGGTCAGCGCATGCTGGCTTTATTGGTCGTAAACATAATGCCTCACGTTCTTAGAAGCCAAGAATAATGTCTGCATTCAAACCTTCAGGTCGAGCGTGGAGCTTGTTTGATTTGTACTACACATAATTGCTGGTTGATTCAGTAACTTGGAGCTTAGCTGAAATTAGAATCACAGAAATTTATGCTCAATCACTCTTGCCAGACACCCATGGACTTTAGATTCCAGCGGTTATTTTTGGAGCATAATTGATGAAGAATAAATACTTCACTTAAGCTTACTTCCAGTTTAAAATATTATACTTCAGAAACTTGGCTGATAGAGATCCTTGGCATCCTCGTACAATCCGTGTCTTCCGCAATGGTGACCGCTACTACCCAGGCTACGACTACACCTTCAAGCCTGGCCGTGACGTGCTCAACCTGGAGGGTCTTTGTGACAAAATCTCCGACAGAATTGGTGAGGAGTCAACTCCCGCAAAGTGGTCTAACAATAGTCACGTACTTAGGGAATATTGTATAGTTTTCTAGGCTGGTGTTAACACAACATTTACCCCAAGTAATGCGCTTTGCTCAAGTGAAATTTCCCTTACTAAAGAATTTTCATAGAATTTGGTTGCACAAAAAGGAAAAAATCGCATCTTAACCTGTGTCCAGCTTTTATGATACGACTAATTTCATGAAGTGCTCTGTTATTTCAGCAATCTTCTAGCCTGTACATTTATGTTGACGCACTTATATGAATATTTATGGTAATACTATCTCCTCGGGGTGAAAACACCTACAAAGTAAAATTTTCGAAACTGCACTTTCATCTAAATACACTGCTTCTGATAATTGTTTTTTACAAACAAAAGAATTGGAAAGTAACTGTTCACTGCGCATGTGACCACCACAGGCCTGGTGAGGGGAGCCCGCTACATATACGGGCTGGACGGCACCAGGAGGTACAGGCTGGAAGAATTGGAAGACGGAGAGTCCTATGTTGCTGCCTCCGACAGAAAGTTTATTGTGAGTACTCGCAAAAATAATTTTTTCTTACACAAATTGTGGTGGGCAGAAAAGTTTCCGTGAAGTAAAGTAAACAGCATATTATTTTAATGATTGACTGTCTTATACGGAATTTTTCGAATTTGATTCTATTAGATCTTTATGACTTAGGTAGAAATCAAACTTGCACATAAAAATAACCAATAGTGCTAGATACAGATACACACTAATCACAAACGTCTTTAAATCAGCTTATATTGTGTTATAAATATTGGATAATTGTAAAATTGGACTTCAATGAACCTGTATTCATGATGATGAATAAATAGTTTTGAAACATACGGGAAGCTGATATAAGGATTGATAAAAATCGTTGATGAAAATGCAGATTACACAGAAAACAGATCGGAAGAATAAAGAAATTATTACCACGAAGTACAAATTCTGACATTTATAGCTGCCGATACAAAAAGTTCACAACGCACAAACTAAGGCTACTTTTAAATTAGACTTACAAAGTCCATCCAAAAAGTGAATACACGCTTCAGGAAAATACCATGTTCAGTTCACACGTTCGTCACAGAAATCTACAGCATAATGTGCACGTGGAACAGGAGAGAGTAGTACATGCATACGGTGCATTCTTAAAAGAGCTCAGTAAAATTTGTTACCTATTTCAGAATTTAGCGTACGGCAAAATCCGGCCGAGTTGGAGACAGGGCAATACGCCTAACTGGTCAGTGAGGACCCGCAACGAGGATCCGACAGAGGCACAGAAGAGCAGCGCAGACAGCAACAAGTCTAACAGCAGCGGGGGCGGCAAGCCAGGGTCTCGTGAGGGGCGCACCATCACCGTCATCAACCAACTCGACCACTCTCAGGAGGTGACAAAATCATCGAGCATAGTCACTGGCGGTGATTTCTGAGCTGGAGCCAACCATCACTTATTTACTTGCTTCCCTAGTGTACAGGCTGGTGGATGAATATTAGGAAACTCTTTTAGGAACGTAGTCGAGTCTAAGGTGTTTTTCAATCAGTAGCCAGGAATCACATATACGACAGCTTAGAAAATGCAATAGATAATTCGAAGAAATTCGAGCTTGTACCCAACATAACTGTGGATAATGTTATAATACAAATTTTATTACTTTCAAGCACACTAAAAATAATGTTGATATACATTATCTTATTGTACTGAAGAATTTCATTGATAGATTAGTATTGGCTCACGGTAAAAACTAATAAGAAATAAAATTCTTGGGCTACAGCGGAGCGTGCTAGTGAACTTGAAGACGGTGCAGGCGTGGGAAGACGTGGTGGCTGACCTGGGCCAAGTCCTCAGGATGCGGGGCACCATCATTCTGCAGACACCCTGGGGGCAAGACGTGAGTATTTCTATTGCGCGCCTCAACTGCAGACACCCTGGGGGCAAGACGTGAGTATTTCTATTGCGCGGCTCAACTGCAGACCCCCTGGGGGCAAGACGAGTATTTCTATTGCACGCCTCAACTTCAGTCACCGTAAGATAAAAGTGAAATAAATTAGAGGGTTTCAAGAATACGGCCTAACGCGACATCATAAGTGAAATAAGTGTAGTGTATTGGTTGGCACAGCCCGAAGCAATAGACATCAAGAAGAGATAAAAAGACTAATCGTAAAGTAAAAAAACAGAGGCGAAAGTGTTCGTGCAAAGGCGACGAATCAGTCACTCTTACATGAGAGTAAATGAGGTCATGAAAAGTAACATCAAGGCCTAAGTATGAAAAACGACCCGCACGAGTATTGCAGACAAAGATATTATAATAGGAATCCAAGCAGGAATGAGGAAGGTCCACATGATGATATTGTGAACTACTTAGCATCGAAAAACTTCAGGTTACTCAGTGAAGAAGAAATAATCACAATTATGACAATAACCGAAGTTATAATACATACAGGAACTAAACAGCAGTATCCGCTCGAATTGTGTCATAATAGTGACAGGGAGCGTCTGAAAAATATGAAAAAAATTAAAAGTGAGGAGAACAGATAAAGTATCAACGATATTTTTGCAGATCAGTTACAAGCACCGCCAGCC
>VCRD01004507.1:26503-44625 GCA_006783055.1 Trinorchestia longiramus
TCATGAAGGTAACACCGACGAGAACAGCTACTATCAGCTTTCCTCTCTTGAACGGAGCACAGGAATGTCATTGATCCTCCGATAAAGGTCTAGCTTTAAAGTATCGTACACTGAGGGACAATTTCTTCCCGTACACCTCCTCCTTTTCCCTCAATAGGGAACATGAAAGCTCAACAAGTGAGAAAAAAACTGGGGCAAATCGGCGTTACATATCAGGCAGAATCATTGTATTCCAAGATAGTTTTCTTTTCGTTACTCACGTGAAAGAATTTGTACAACCAACAACTAAATAGTATTTAAGGCCAAATTTATATGTAGTGGTTGTAAAACCAAATAGATGCTCAAAGAAATGAGTAATCTTCATTATGTGGCTTGCCAACATGACCACATTACTGAGGAACCTTAATAACAAAACAAGAACAGTGATGTGTTATGAAAAATTGTACATAAAAAATCATTAATAACGCTGAAAAGTTTAAATATGTAAAAAGTTCTTTACTAGGACGAATCACTTATTGCAATTACGGAAAGACTTCATAATTAGTACGTAAACGAAGCTGGCACAACGTGAGTAATAATTCACATTAACTAGGCAAAGGATGTTGGATATGATGCCCTGGCAGTCAGAGGTGATATCTAATCTAAACTAGAGCTCTAACAGTCCCATCCAATTGGGGCCACGGCCATCAGGTCTCGCTATCTATGCCGCAACTCCAGTGACGCGTGGAGTGATGAACCAACACCAGGCACGACTGTGCAAGCCTACCCGATATCGAGCACCACCCAGGCGTTAATCATCTCAGTCATGACCTACTAACACGGTGCCGCCTCAATGCTCCGACGCTGCGACCCCTACGTGACTATGACGAATGAATCCAGAAGACCGTTATTATAATAATAATTACACTGAGGTAGCGTAGCGCTCCAGGTCGCAACACTCACTTGGACCAAATACAAAAAGATTACCGGACAACAGAACAGCTACACAGACTAAGAGAAGTCTAAAGTGATTGTGATGATGAGCAGTTTACTAAATCGGCGATACATCAATAGCAGAAAATTGATAACGACAGCATTTTTCATTTTTTCATAAGGAAATCTCTGCGAGTCGCATTTATTAGGTTTAAGCCGGCTACCTTCCCGAAAAAAGTATAATCGAAATAATCAGACGTACAAACATTTCAAACTAGATTTTAAAAGATGGTCTCAAAACCAAAGAAACAAATCTATTGCAAGTTGTTCAAGATATCTTTGAAGAATGCTACGTCGCTTGTGAGTGTAACTCAAACTTTCAGTTCACTTTTATGGTGGTGAAGTTCACGTAGTAACTACAAATAGAACAAGGACCATGCCGCAAAAATTGCTCCTTTAACTAATCTTATCGTTTTTTCAGATTTTTCAATATTTTCTCTAAATGAGAACAACACACAATATATTTCCTGACATGTAATGCGCAAGGAAAATTTCGATAGGTGCCACAAAAATTTTTTACGCGTAACAAAATCGTTACAAATAACGACCAAAAGCACAACATTGAACTGCCAGTAAGTTCCCTGTGACTCCTGACAAGTTGCTTTAAGCTTGAGTTCTGAGAACGTCCAACGTCTCCTGACAAGTTGCTTTAAGCTTGAGTTCTGAGAACGTCCAACGTCTCCTGACAAGTTGCTTTAAGCTTGAGTTCTGAGAACGTCCAACGAGAAGAATTCACAAGTTATTCCCTACATGAAGGAGGTTTCGACGTTGAAGTGACAGAATTATCAAAAAATTCCACTTTTCCAATTATACACCTTACCTATTCCACTCGTATGTTACATTAATGTGTTTCAGACTATTTGTTTCTTCATGTAAGTCATTGCGAGCTACAAGGGCGAAGATGCCATAAACAAGTTCTGAGTAATTGCCGTACAAAGTTTATGAAATAAAAATTCCTATAACATTATCAATTATGCACATATCAGTGTCTTCTTGGTCTTATTTTGAAGGTTAAATAGTAAATCAAGCTCGAGCATTATATGAAAGGTGGTTAGCATTCTCTAGTTCTCTGATGAAATACAGAAAAAAATACGTAACATAAAAATACACGTGCGAAAGTTAAAATTAGATCGCAATCATGTTACCGTTTATATGCTTCCACAGGTGAATAATAATCAGTGGACTAAAATCCCCATCCTTGAACTACTATACGTAATGTGTGTTAAGAGGTAAAAATATATGAAATATACTTAGGGGAGAAATTTTCCTGCTTGCACGATAAACTCTTTCGGAAACGAAAAACGATGCGGAGTAAGTGAGATGAAAAATAAACGATTTATAAAACAGGAAAAATGACCGCCTATATATACTGTTTGATTTTGTAAATATTCACTTTATCACACAGCAGAGTTCGCGATTCAACTGATGTCACGTAATCCAGAGAAGTGTAACCAGTGGCAGGCAAAATATAAGAACAGGGTTTGGCGAAAACCATCACAATTTTTCTTAGTTCTTAATCTCGTCCCTGTCAAGATCCCCGTCTGTACCTCATATTTTGCTCGTGGTCCGAACGCCGAGGAGGTTACTGCTACCGTCCATTACATTCCCGTCTCTTACTAGTGTGCGAAACATTAATTTAACGAACAATAATTCTTTTTGGCATAAGATTATTTATCAATATTTACCGCAAGTAAGCCCAACAAACTGAAATTAGATCGTACAGGATAGCTTAGGTTCGACACTAACACGCTTCATTGTACGGACACGACGAGGGCGCTCCAGACTATTTCGAGCACATTGGGTACCGAAAATGAGTTGAACTGCACCGTTGATCGGTGCAAGGAAGGCAATTTAGCAATCAAGGCCCTGCACTGCGCAGTTACTAACTTGCATCGGGCCGTGGCAAAGCTCTAAAAATTGATCAAAAGGGTTAGGCAAACACGCAACAGGAAGGGGTTTTACGTCTCTCAACTTGTAGGTTTCGATTGAGACTAAATATAGATATCCAAATAAAGTTCAGAACATTTGTTACAAATAGAGACAATAAATCAAACTAGATGACGACAGGCGTAGTTACCATAAAGCTCCCCTACGGCGATAACCATTGAGAATTTAGCGTTTTCCTTTGAAGTGCCATGAACCAAAGCTACTTTTGAGCAACAGCATCATCAGCACCTCTAATGAGAAACAAAAATGAAATACTTGAGAAAATTGCAGAAAATATAGGTAAGATTGTAATCCGTGAAATAGTGTTGACCGAGGAGCTATATCAACAGTTGGAGGAAGTGCAGTGCTAGCTACCAGGAAGAGCTAGCAACACAATCAGGGTTCAAATCCATTAAGCCGCAATAACTATACACCACAGAGACCGTGCGTAACGCCTGTTTTTGATCAAGTTTGAGTGCAGTTGTGCGGCAATCGAATGTTTTCTGACAGATCCCAAATGATGTTTTGCAAGATGGAGACGCCAGTACAATATGGTAACGTTATTTCTACAAATATGCACAGCAGGTTGTGTACATGGTTTAACTAACGACATGCGTTTCTGAAATCTAAAATTAAAGTAACATTTCTTGATTAAATGGAATCGGGAACAAAACGAACTTCTAATCTGATTCGTGCAGTAACATAGGAAGAGGCCTACAGCAGTGCAAGAAGTTAAATCACCACTTTGATGTTGCCTGGCGAAATGCTATGGAAAAAGATACGAAAAGTAACAATGTGATACTCGAAAGATTTTTCTAAGCAAAGAGAGAGCACAATGTAAATAATACATCATTTTCCCGCTAAATAGCAAGGTTTCAAATTCAAGCAGCTCGTTAGTTGGACGTCAATAAAATTTAATTAAGCAATTTATTTCTCTTGAAAATTATTATCTAATGGAACTTCGACACTAATTTTCAAAATATTATACTATTATTATCCTATTACTATTATTGTTATAATACGATTTTATACTATTATCGTAAGCTTTTTTTATCTATTCTTTCTCTGAAGTAATTTCACTCACTGGCTTTTGCTTCCGACTCACAGGTGAAAAGTTTCTCTCAATTCAACAACGACTTCGCCTCAGTCGAGACTTTCTACCTGGTCCCCCTGGACGGCACCATGGACACCCCCACACCGCCCAGCAGCGCTGCCGAGAACCCTGGCAGAGGCGGACGTCGTATGGTCGACCCTACAAGGTAATTATTGCTGCCATAGGATTTTAGAATAACAGATAAAACTGTAGGCTTTGTGACGTGTATTTTAAGAATATAAGTTATCAGTATGACCAGTGAGCAGAATCTTAGATCAACAGTAAATTGTAGGGATGTGGGTATGAATATTTCAATTAAATTTTGTGAATTTAAACCACCACCAGAAAGGCCTGTAACAGTGATAGATACTTATCTGCAATAAAAACAAAACTGACACGGTTAAACTTTCGTGGATTATTGTTATAACACTAAAGTGTCGCGCTAATAAGTCTTTGAAAGACCATCAGACACTGTTAACAAGATGTAAATCACGCCAACGATAAACTACAAGTAACGTTTGTACCTACGAGTGAGTCAAGGACTAGATAAAGCATTTTCTTCATATGAACTGAAGGAGCTAAAGATAAGAAGGTGCACGAGGGCCGTCATTTGAGTTCTAGAGAAAGAAGGTGGGGGTTGGGGGGATGGAGGAGGGGAGAACATATGCTCTTCAGTGTAAATGGACCACTTAATAAAGACGAAGCAGCCCTCCACTGCCAATATTTGCCCCGTAAAAGTTGATCTTTGAGGTAAGAGTGATGAATGATGAGGTAATCCAGTTTGCGTTTTGTACTGAGGGCTATCTGGACAATAACTGGTAGCAGAATTCGTTTTCAGAGCGCAAAGTACCTGTAGGCGTAGAGACGACATTGCAATTTTGCGTTGGTTTAGTCACTAAAATATATTGAAAAGTTTTGGTCTGCTTGCTGTTCATAAACTAATGCTTGGTACATGACTTTATCGCTCAATCGACGACTGCAAAATTGACAAAATCAGCACCCAAGCTTTGGCTCTACATTGACCATGCCAGCATCAGTGACTACAAACACTCTGCGCGCAGTGTTTGCTCTAAACAGCGCCGCTACAGAAGAGAAGGCAGCACCTGGATACATCAATACCAGAAAATTGTGCTCTCTTGCTCATTTTTAACGAGGCTATCTATTAGTGAATTGCGTTTATTAAAGTGACTCTTCAGAACCCCTACTAAGGGTTATCAGTTTATTATTAAAATTTAATTATACAAACTCAAGCAAAGTGGAAGTTGTGCTTACTATGACCGAATAACCTACAACGTATTTAAAATTTACCCACGGCAAAGATCATTCGGGAAAGTTGAAACAAATTTTTTTCAAGTGATAGACTTTTCAAAATTTGAAAACATGGCATACTATGATTCAGTAGAGAAACATATGTATAAATGCATGTATAACATAAGACATGCACACATTATCCATAAATATGATATATGCACAAATACAATACTTATGACAAATATTCACTCAACTAAAATTCAATATCTGCGTGATAAACGATTGCTCGTTTAAAGCAAGACTGCAAGCATGACAATTGGAAAGCGCATTCTGCCTTCAGCAGCAAACCTTCGCACACGCGTAACGTTTCCGTCCCACGCGGTAAATAATGAAGGTTCATGTTGTTCAGGCATCAATTCTGAGATAGACCAGTCTCACGTAGTTACTTGTCAAAGGTGATAACGCAACACGCAAGTTTTCTTCGCTAGTTTGACCAACATCTGTGCGTGATTCAAATCGCAACTGTCGGTGTCACGAATGCTGTACATCGCTGCGATCAGTGGCAGATAATCAACTAACATTACTCAATACTGAAGGGGAAAACAACCAAACTAACCTCATGTGTCAGCCATGCGTATATAACAGTGTACAAAGAGAGATGATAAATAAAATTAATTCAGTATGAAGTGCTTTAAGATACTTCAGACCGAGCTGCAATGATCTCACTTGCTGAATTTGTCATTCCTTTATTGTATTTCTAGTTCTTACCGATTATTATGATGTGAATAGTTTCTTTTATACTTTAATCATACATTAATTAGAATAAAAAAATAATGCTGCTCAAACTTAGGAACTATGTAACTTAAGCTTTAAATATTCAGTTGGGTAACTGAGGAGGACTTTGAATTGCTAAATCAACAAATAATCTCGAATTAAGTGACCTTAGATTGAGACGCAACAGGATACCGACACCTGACGTTAGGAACTCTTAAGTATAATTTTCAGAAAGAAATAAAGTAGAGTCCACGACTGGCATAGCTTTCCACATGAAAATTAACTTAGTCAGCTATAACTCAATGCTTGAAAGCTCAGCATTGGAATTAAATTACTCGTGAGCTTTGAGAGCAGGAAACTGTTAGATATAAAGAAAGGGAAGGTTCAAGCACAACTTTTTTAACAACACTCCTGAATAAAAAGAATTGATACTAAGTCAGTTGTTCGTCAGTTAGCAGTTCAATTTAACGTATCAAACAGATCTCTAACTGAGCAAGAAACGAGAGAAACAATTCCACTGAAAGAAAAAAGGTTGACAATTAGCCATGAAAAAACTACATCTATCACGTTAAAGAAGTCAGCAGGTTTCGACCAACAGAAGAGTGAGATCGCGTGCAAACTGCACGGTTTCTTGACCTGCGGTTCTCTTTCTTGGCCGCCATTGCAGCTCGAGCCTCAAGGTCAGGTCTTCTATTACTCGGAAGTTGCCTTCTCGTCATACGAAAACGTGTTTCGTGCCAAATTTAGTTACGGGACAATTCAAGCAAGGTTCAGCTTAACAAATGAGACTCGAGAGTTTAAATCATCAAGATAAATGTGCACAGAATGTCTGTTAAAAAGTTCGTGTGAGTATTCAGGCTTAAAAACAAACTTCAATATAATTTTTTTTAGAATTTTGACGTATCAAAATTAGTAGAGCCGGCCAATACGATCACAGTCGTTTCCTCTAAGCGCCAACGTCAAGTATGAATGAAGCGCCTGTACCTGTTCCCAGCAAACTTCAACGTAATCTGCTGAATAACTGAACTCATTGTATAGCTTCAGAGTATACAATTCTTGGCCATTCTTTGCTCATGCAAGTCGTGGTGCCGACACAACTCCAGCAAATAAAAAATTCAAAGAAGTAATTTTAAAGTGAAAGGTTTTTCAGTCAGTGTATCATGTATACGATCAACGCATAAACGCACGATGTTTAAGTTTCATGGTAGTGAATAAAATGTGGAAAATCGAACACTAGGCCTGACCCCAACATCAATAAACCAGTTTTCAAATTATAATCTACTTTATTTTACAGGTTGAAATGCAATTTTTATAATCAATATTAAAGTTAAACTAATTTTCGTACAAAATTTACCTATGAAGTACTCAATTATGTTGAAGTTTTATGGTCAAGGGTGTCGTATTTCAAACGCAATTAGTGCATAATTTGAGCATCCAGATTACCTTCACACGAATTTTCTGAGAAGTAGAAGAAAGTGAGGATCAAGTATATGAGGACACGAGCAATAAAAAATAACATATCGAGGTACAGATGCAAATAGAGTACAATGACCGAAATCACATGCTTGCCATTTGTTATCAGGGCGCTAATTGCATCCTCCGAAGCTTTAGTGGTACTCATTTTAAAACCAAGAAGTTCAGAGATATTTTAATCAATTGTCTCAGTAGATTAGATTAAAGAATGTTTTACACCGTGCCTCTAAATGAGGGTTTCTACAGTGGCAGTTAGTGTCACAAAGAAATGAAGAGTTGGATGATGTACATAAGGCGGTAGATACTGGTAAAAGAGGTTGGTGCGCGGTTTGGCGGGCCTTTCCAGGAATGAACAGTAGAGAAAGAAATTTATTTTAAGGTACACTGAACTGTAAAACCCCACTTGCCTCTCCTCCAATAAGCATAGGTTACTCTGTTTTGTCGAGCTACAGTATAATTGTTGAGGAACGCTTGGTCTCGGAAGCGTGTCAGTGACAGATTCTATTATGTAGAGTGTTTTCAGAGACGAGCTAAGAAATGATTTAATTTCTAAAACACACCAACTGAAGTGTTCGTAATTATCCCGAAAACAAAGATTAAATTTTCACTTTTTGAATAAACTAAAGAGCCACGAATTAATTCGAGTATCTAATATCACAGATAACATTAATTTGGTCATTTCTTTACACATAACCTGCAATTGGAATTATTTCTCGAAAAAAGCTCAATGCTCAATTTGAAAATAAAATCAGTCCGCATACTCCGGTTGGTGTGACGGAGATCTCAAGATGTGTACAGCTCGACTTAAAAAAAATCGCCATAGCTCGAAAGTTGGTTGCTCGACTGGACCGATAACGAATGTCAATACTTGAAAGCAGAACAAACGTAAATACCTTTTCAATTATTTCTAACACAACACTAAATCTTACTATGCTCTCAAGAATTAAAAAATGAATGAGGGGTTCAGAATTCTCTTTGGACATGAGTGTAGACATACAATAGCACCAAAAACACCCAACTTTTTCGTTTAAATTATTATTCCCTTTGAAGTACAAAAGTTTAATTCTTGGCCGGTCATTCGCACACGCACGCTTCATGCAGTCACTATGATAGGTCAAGTATCACTCGTTAATTATACATTAATTTAGGTCAGTAATTTCTATATAATCGAGGTTGAAGCAAAAGGTTCATTTCAATGTTTAAAGCTTGTAATTAATGCTTTTGCTAATGGGTTTTGGTGTATTCGAGTGCAGAAAAGGCGTGAGAGTGAAGCGGGGTGCCAGCACCAACCTACGACGCTTCACCAGCGAACCCAGCCTGAACGGTCAGTCTCTGCCTCCCATCTACCCTCATTGAGATAAATTTAATCCAGACCTCGTTCTTGAATGTATTTTTTTCCAAATATTTAAATCTCTTCTAAATAACTTAACTCAGCAATGACGGAACAGCTTTGACCTTGGGTGTGCAAGATAAATTTTTAAATAAACTAAGGAGTGCAACATTAGGTATTGAAGGCATAGAACCATCAAATTGCAGATCGCAAGGCCAAATTTGAAGCACTATAAATCTCAGGGAAGTGAGCCAGATATCACTTGCACCTACTCATTTGATTCAACAGCTCTGAACTGCCCAATAATTTCACTTGGATGCGGGAATGCGGTAAATTTTCTGAAACCAAGGATATTCCGATCATGAACCCCGCCGATAACATTCCTTTTATCCCGCAATATTAAGTTCGCCTTACCATACATCAAAGTACACTAGCATGCTCACGAGAATAACATTTTTATCCCTCGACACAACGTTCACGAGTCGATAACATAAAGTAAAACCATAGTTCGTTTCCATTCTAGTTCGATTAAAACCAAAAAAATTGCGCTTAAGAAGTGCTGGTCACGCGTATCGACTGGACCTAACCTTGGAGATGCATTGCTTTACAAGGGACTAGCGTAAGAAAAGCAGGAGCGAGCGAGTGCAGCGGGACTGGCCGATGGCGGCAGTTACGTCGTGAATGAGCTCTTGCGGGTCCCCCAACACGCAACCTGAGGGCACTAGGCGTAATGGCCTCTACTCACCCTACTTTCAAGTGCCGAGTTATCAATGCCAAAGAAGCCGTTAAAGTGATTCCTATACAGTCTAATACGTGAGTTCAAGGCAAAGCAAAGTTGAAATCATAATTAATTCTTAGCTCTCGTGAGCGGACAACTTGACAGTATGAATACAGTACACAACACTTAACACCACGGTTAAGAGCTAGTGCTTTTTGAGGATGATCTGACTCCCATTTGGTCTCCACTCCCCAACCAGCATGGAAGGCAGCGTTAATATAACATGGTTAATATGATTTAAAAAAAACCCTTTGAACAATAGTAGTATGAATACTTTCATTATCTTGTACTGGTGAAATCGTTTTTTTAAGCAAGGTTAGACCCAATATGAAATCGCAATGTGACTGCAAAAAGTAGACTAGCAAGTTCCAATACAATATTTTCAGTATACAAAAATCAGGCGTGTCCTCGAACACTCAAAACGCATTACATTTTACAAAATGCTAAAATCTAAGTCGATGAGTTGTATTTGAAATTTGATAGAACAAGCATTACGTAATAATTTTTTTCTGGAAGAAAGCATAGAATTCTAGCGTACAATCAAGCGCAGGCAATACCAGACCTAAAATCAGTTACAAAAGCCAGGTCTAATATAACTATGTATAAGGTGAAATCGTAAATGTTTTACTTTAAAATTATTTATACATAAGTGAATTCTACTGTGAATTTCGATGAAATTTCACTCATTATTAACGTCTGAAGACATTGATCATTAATTACCGAATAAGCAAATTTAATTGAAATTGTATTTCAATATTCAGTTGCCCCTCGATTGGTACAATAATGAACACAATCTCACTGCATCACAGCTTGTGCTAAGACAACATTTATCACAAGATTTAGCCATTCAATAATTTCAGATTGACACATTCAAATGGAAGATTTTCCCTACTGGCGGCTGGTGGTGTGTAGTCTACGGAAAACACGACCAGTATTTAAATACCTCCCTACTCTGATTTGACGAATGAAAATCGCGTCACAATTCTGGCTTTGCTTTGAAAAAAAGGAAGTTATGTTGTCGCACCCTGAATGATATAAAACGCATGTGTATTCACTATTAATGAGATGTAAAACTTTATTTCGACAGTAAATCTCTTCGTATGTCCTCGAAAACTATAATATGACATAAAATTTGAATAGTGGAGACGAAACGCGCACAATAGAATAAAAGTTGCCACCCAAATTCCATGCCGTCTAAAATTGATGCATCAATTACGTACTTGCACCTTAACACGTTTGTTGCGATGCGACCCACCGGTGGGTCACTTAGGTTAGGTTCTGTATTTTTTTCCAAGTTTTTTAGTGACTATGTGTACAAAATAAAGATTTGCACCGGCTAGGCAATCGCAACAAACGTGTTAATCATACGTAAGCATTTCCGATGTGTAGGCCTCGTATTCGAGAGAGAAAGGGAAGGAGGAGAAGGAAGTACACGGTCTAGCTAAATACAAGATTAACTTCTCTTTATTCTTCAGCAACAGGTGTAGTTGAGTCAGCAGCAGGCAGCTACGATCATCTCTTAAAGAAATGCAGGTCCCCAAAGTGCACTGCCAGAGACAGACACCATATATACACCCATAAATCTCACGAGAATACTTCAGGAATACTATTTGCATCGACCCAAGAAGTGCTGAGTCTCTAAGACGCTCAGAGTAATCCACTTCAATGCACGCCTCATAAGAGTTTAAAATTACGGAAGTAAATAACCCGTAAGAAGTAGTAAGTAAAAGGCAGGTAGTTCCTGGTTTAATTGGACAGGTGTTTGGCTGTGTGGAGACATTCATCCTTTATACAAGCTGCGCTCCAAAGATTATCAGCTGTACAGTAGATTGTAAGTGTTGTATAAACGTAAACGTGAACGTTACGTGTGTACAAATACATGCAAGTAGTTATTCAATCAGAACCCTCAGAAGAATAAAAAGGGAGCCACAATGAAGCATGAATGGATGAGAAATAAGAGGATTTTCAGTTCCTGCTATCAAGTAATCCCTTTTAATCGACCCATACATCATCCGTTCACGTGCTCCAGGCGTGGTAGGAGCCCTGGATGACCAAGTGGAGATTGCGAGTGGTCGGTCAGCCGTCGTGGAGATCAAGGGAACCAAGAAGGTGTTGCTAGCACCACGTAGAGACGTGCTCCACAACCCTCACCATCCTTCCCACATGCTCGAGCTCGACTGGGTGTATCCTTTCTATATTGCATTCATTTTGAATTATATTGTACGTACAATATTTGTGTAAGAGTATTGGTCAATTATTCTATGAGTAGGATGCACTTAAAGATTTTAAATAAGATGCGACTTACCAGCGATTGAAAAAAAAATTATGCACGCTGACGTGTGTCCTCGTATCAGCAAGGCAGCCATTATTTGGAAGAAATGTAGTACTAATAGATATAAAGGAATGTCAGTCATTTCTAGTCAGAGGGTTAGCATAGAATCAAAGAAGAGCGCTAAGTCCGAAGACGTAATAAAACATTGCCGTCATATTTACGTTCACGCTTGTTTGCTGTTAAGAAGTCTCAAACCCCCGTACGAGCCTTGTTTGTGTCAGTATACGTGGTTTGCTGAGTTAAAAGGCCGACAAGGAACTGAGTTTGATACTTTGTGAAAAAAAACAAAGTGAAGTCACTGGCTTCTCAAAGCATCGCCTAATCTACCGGAAATGCTCAAGACAATTTTACTGCAGGTAAAAAAACAGCAACGCTTCAAAGTCAGAAAATAGAGGGGTCAAAGGCCGTACTTAACCTGGAACAGACCACGGTATTTTAGAGGATGAGTAGTGAAGGAATGCGTGCAGCATACAAATATGAAGTGAGGGGTTCAGGCTGCCCATCTGTAATCTGGCGTAAAGCGATAATCTTGGGCTACAGAGGACTGCGCTGACAGTTTGCTAGGTACGGTTAATAAAACTAGCCATTATGCTGCAAGATATAGTGACGGTGCTTCAGACCTAGCCTTCTTTCTGAGAAACTCATCGCACTGCGCAATCACACGCATGACTGAGCTTGCTGTCGGTGAAGTCGCGTATACACTGGCAAGTTTCACTTAGTGTCGTTTACCAAATTGGAAGAATGGCACGTAAACGAAAAGTTTAATTATCGTTTCAAGCGCATTTTTGAGAAAAAATTTATGATTAACTTTTACTGAACAAATTTAGATCCAAATTCCGTATTTTTTAGAGCACGTACAGCCCCAAGTGTACAGTTATATTATAATTAACAGCAGCAGTTAAAATGCAGTCGATAATTAATAATTTTAATTTATAAGCAGGACATTTTTTTGTCCCAAAATACTAAAAATATAAGTCTCCGCAAAATGTCGGGATGAAAATACCTTAACAAAGACTTGCAGGTACGGATATCGAGGCTGGGACACACGCAAGAACTTGTGGGTGCTGAAGAGCGGTGAGATGCTCTACTTTGTGGCCACCATAGCCGTGCTCTACGACAGAACTGACGACCATCAGCGTCACTACACGGGCCACACTGAAGACATACAATGGTATGTCGCATGAACCATCTCTATTATAATATATATATATATATATATATATATATATATATATATATATATGTGTGTGTGTGTGTGTGTGTGTGTATCTCTCTAAATAGTAACGTTTAAATGTCTCATTGCAACACAGTTTCAGAACTAAACTGACTCATTTCATCAAGTATAAATGATATGCGAGTAATATAATGCTTTTTTTAAGCAAGAAGAAGGTTTTTACACTCACCACTTTTTCAACCAGTTAATATTAAGAGATAATTGATATGAACGGATTTCAATACCTTGGAAAAGTTGATAACATCAACGCAGAGTAAAGATCACAATGTATTATTAAAACTTAACAAGTTCAGTCTAGAGTATTCTCAAAAACTATTTTTAAGAATCTCGTACTATACAATGCCATTACAACACGGTAATTGATATTAATGAGAACTTTTATGATTACTTTTCTAAACACAACTTCATTTTGAACCCAAACCGATCATAATCACACAAGAAAAAAATCCTTGATCAAACTGAAAAATACTGTTTAGTAAATTGGCAAGAACACAAGCTCCAGGTCGCAACTCGAATTAAAACACAGAATGATGAAAACTTCAGCTAGCATCCCGAAACTATTGAGCGGCAAAACATTCATAATTGCTCTGAACGAATCAGCCAGCATCGCGGTCGCTGTTGCGTGTTATGCTGTAACAGATGCTGCCTTCACGCTGCCACGACTGTGTGCTCAACCACTCTTTTACTCTTTCCAGAGTGTTCAGCATCTAACATGGCATTTAATATCATATAATCAAATTTGAATTACTCCTGCTGTTGGGAATGCTCTTTTTACTCTTGGACAAGATGCATCAACATCGTTTTCGACACTAACATAAAGCTCGCGACTTATTCCGCGTATCACATGCCTAGGAATTTCAACTACTGTGTTACAAAATTCAGTCACCATCCAGTCATTCCGGTCGGTAATCGAATTTTATTCAGGAGAGGCCGATCTCCATTTAAAAAATTCAAAATTGAGACACAATTCTTTATTTTTAAACTGTTAGTCCCGTGCATGCAGCGAATAAGCCTCACTAAACACTGACTCGTACAACCCCAGCATGGCACTACACCCTAACGGGGTGGTGGTAGCGTCGGGGCAGCGCGCCTCTCACGGGCACCGCCTCACCGCCAGCGTCCACGTGTGGGACAGTCGTTCCCTCAGGACCCTCCACGTGCTCGGAGAGGGTGACCTTGGCGTCGGTATCCTTGCCCTCGACTTCTCGCCAAGGGTAAGGCACTCTAACACTTCTGCGTTCCCATGCGAGTGCTATTTCAATTAACAGGCACACTGGAGGGTGGTGAAATAACTTGGGGTTGTTTTGTATCATGATCTCACCGGCTCATGACTCCAAAATACTAAAGAGCGCGGTAATCAAAAGCCTCAAGTCTAGTTTTTAACACTTACTTGGCATTGTTGTCTTCACCGTATTACACGCGAGCTTGACCACTTACGTTATTTTGTATCGAACTTTTCGTCTCTTCTGAGAAAATTTGTCTCCCTTACAGTTCATCACGGGAGATACGTTAACAATTTCCTCAATCCTTACTCATATTCATAATATCATAAGACCGCTTTATTAGCTGGCATGAAACTCACACTAGTCTACTGACCTGGCCAGAACAACGGCGAGTTTCTACTGGCGGTGGACGGGGACCGGGAGCATCTGCTCTCTGTTTGGTTCTGGGCGAAGCAAGGCATCTTCGGCAGAGTTGCTGTGAGTTGAGAGAACACGTGTTACAGGTTTCAAACTGACGTTATTAGGTGTTCATCAGTTCCGTACTCTTTATTACTTCATATTATAATGATAATTGATAGATTTCTACGGTATCTCACACGTAACAAGAAAAGAGAAACTAACGTAAAAAGAAATATTAATACATTATTACTTTTTATCGAAAACGCTTGAGCACTGAAGATAGAATCTTTGTATTCCGAAACGTTTGTAATTAAAAATGTTCACTTCTACATCTGTTCTTTTCTTCCTCTTTTATACTTCACGAAGGAATTTCCAATTTACATTGAAAAATTTCGATATAACTACAATAAGTCTCAGAATTTTTCAAGAATAATTCTACATCGAATTAATTTTCAACGAAAAATAGGGTATGCTTCCCATTAGTAAAATAGAAAATAGGTCTAACAAGATCGAATTGGAAAGTAAGTTAATGATGTACGTATACTATTCTGCTGCAGTTTTTACGGTCTACCAGAAAATCGCAATAATATACAGATAAAACCACGGCTTGAAACATAAACTAACTTAGGCAAGTGGATGAGTGAACAAAATTATGTAAGAACAAAGCCATGCTACTTTGAACTAGCCCCCTAACACTGCAGCCACAATATAAAGAATTGCTACTTTACTCAAGCAAGCGTGATTAACTCTAGTCTCTCACCAGCAGCGTAGATTATGGCGTATAACTAAGAGGTCACTTGACGTACAAATGAATTTAGGTAATATTTATTCCAGTAAATTTGGTTCAAAATTTATACTATCAACTCTGTACTTCGAGAAACTCCCTTTATATAAAAGCACATCTTGTATCCAAAAATAAGTTGCATGAAATACTGAAGAGCAAACGACTTCAACATAAAGTACATTTAGGTGCAGAGATTACTTATATTTTAGAAAGGCTTTCAAAAGACAGGAATGCGTGCGATAGGAATTCCACTTGAACCGATTTGATCGCTTAAAACAAGTCTTATCGTCGTTAGTAAGGCACCAAATTTATGAGGATTTCGTTGTACACCCCCACAGACACACGAAGACCACGTCTGGGGCGCAGCTTTCCACCCCCTGGACAACAACCTGATCGTGACGCACGGCCGAGGACTGCTAGCGGTGTGGTCTAGGAGAAAAGACGGCATTTTCACTCGTACTGACTTGCTTAAGGTAAGTCATAAATTTATGGTAATTATTGAAGCAAAAAGACACTAATTGCTTTCACTGGCAGCGCAACGAAACTAATAGCTATCTTACGCGGTGCTGCAGACAGGGTTGTGCAAACACATTAAACGGTAACCATTACAGTACTGCAAAGCGTGATATACCAAAGTAAGGTCTCAAACAAGGTGCTTAGTTGGTGGGGAACGATAGACTTAATGATGATTATTCCATGAAAATAATATTTTTGTTCTTGTGTACTGAACAAAATGGTTATTGCATAATTCTGCAGGCACGAACAGCAAAACAAGCCAACGCAAAACAAGCCTAGGACGATTCCTAGAAGAAATTAATACTGCAGGACACGAATGCGGAACTCGTGAAGGTAATTTCGGGCAGTAGTTTTGTGTTGCTTCCGGGACCACAGGCTGTGTGCTCATTAGGACAGTCACTGGCGTGATGTAACTGCCAGCGTTGCACGTTACTCATGCAGCTCAGCCACAGCAAGCGTATTGACCCTCCTAGTTATTTATTAAGATCTACACTCATTAAAGTACATTACACACATTTGAAAACATCACAGTATATTGTCCTTTATAGTATGGAATGTCCGCAATATACAAGACCAGATTACCTCCATACCAACTAGGACTAGATAGATCAAGGTACGATTAAAGGTTACAAGCGTTTTTGTCTCTTATAATTTTGATATTTCTAATGATTCTTAAGCTACTCAGAAAATATTGCTGAAATGAAAAACTGAAAAAACAATAGCAAAATGATAGGAAACATACAAGTGGTTCAAATCTTGCCTATATTATTTCAGGGAAGTAATTCAAGCAGTAAAAATTTATAAACAATTTAAATATAATTGCAATCACTATTAAATACAAAATTTGTTTACAGCAGGCGGCCAAAAGTTGAGGCAAACGTGGAATCTTTTAATCATACAAATAAATCAATCATACGGTGGCCCAATGGGTCAGATCGGTAGTTGTGATTGAAAATGAAATAAATTAGTTGTAAAAGAAACAAACTGTATTTCCAATCAAGTGTACTGTACAGATCCATTGGATTTTTAATCCTTAACACGTTGCCTCCGATTGCCTGATTGGTGCAAAACTTCACTTTGTACGCATAGTCACAAGAAGGATCTGAAAAAATTACAGAACCTAACCTAAGTGGTACACATACGTACCACTTCGGAGTCAACGTGTTAATGTTTACATTTTATGAGTAGTGACGATGCTCCAAGCGACAATTCGTCCTCGGTGCTACGATTTGAAGCAGAGGCTCGTAAAGGCGTGGCAATAAGCGTGATGGTCTAGTCCACGGGTTCTCAATCTGGGTTTCGCGGACGCAGGAACGTTTCCAGGGGTACTTGGATGGCTGACGAAAAATATATTGTATTGAAAAAGTGTATTGTATATTGAGTTAGTAAATACATTACAATTTTATTTGGTGCCAGCTTACTGGGGGTTCGAATTGACGGTCTTATAACTCGGGGGGTACTTAACGGGAAAAAGGTTGAGAACCCCTGGTTTAGTCTTACTTTTAACGTCCAGCGTTGCAGCATGCTTGACATGTTTCTCAACTGCCGATGATCAGGCAGAAATACATACAATTGGCTCGGGAATTGAACCCGGGTTTTTTCTTATCGCAAGCGGGGAAGCTTGTCACTTGGCCACTTTGGCAACAAATGGCAACTTACATAAACAGTAGTGACTGATAGTAATAGGCAAACAAAAGCAAAAACCACAACATTCAGTGGTTAACGAAATTGCAGCGCAATGCGTAAGGTCAATCTCAGCTTATAAAAACCTGATCTTTCCTTTGCCACTCGAAGTCGCAGTAGCTCGTAGTTACTCCTCGTGAAGATCACAGAAAACACGCAGTCAGTAACGGGAGGAATTGCAATCACAATCGGAGACAACGGTGGCCAACAATAAAAGGTGCCGCTGTCAGCAACAGACGCAGCGCTCAGCCTCAGCAGTACGATTCAGTAACACAATCAGCAGCGGTCAGCAACACAATCAGCAGCGGTCAGCAACACAATCAGCAGCGGTCAGCAACACAATCAGCAGCGGTC
>VCRD01004508.1:0-10606 GCA_006783055.1 Trinorchestia longiramus
TTTTCAACGAGGAGTAAATATTGAACTTACGCTGCTAATCAATGGAAAAATTTTTCAACGAGGAGTAAATATTGAACTTACGCTGCTAATCAATGGAAAAATTTTTCAACGAGGAGTCTCAAAAAATTGGCCTAGCTCTTCCTATTTTCTCAATTATCAGTTAGAAAAATAAATAAATTGTAGGACTTGTGCGTGCCCACTAACTATGTATACACTATACAGTTATAACGTCCACTTACCATATATGTATGTGTTCATTCTTACTTTACAACTTATAACGGAACCAGGTCATGGTGCATCTAAGCTCTTATCGTAGTAATGCATCATCACCTCAACTTATTGGTAGTTTTGAAGTGGGTAATGACGGGGAAACTTGCTTAATTAAGAGGCAAACCGAAACTCTGCTTGCAAGTGTAAGTTTGACTTCTATATTACTACAGGATGAGAATCTTAGTGTATATAATACATGGCACCACTGCACCACTGCACCACTCCACCACTGCACCACTGCATCACTGCACCACTGCACCACTGCACCACTGCATCACAGAACATCACTAAATTGCTCACAGCAGAAGAGCCCTGACGGCACAGCTGGGCCGCAATGCCCAAATTTCTGTGAGAAACCTGACAATTTTATGCGCGGTTCTGATAGGCAGCTCATATATCTACTCCAAATGGAGTGTGTTTCTAGAAAATATAAATTTAAAGTACAACTAAAAAGACATCTACCCTACGCAGTAAAATATGTATACAAGCAAACGTGAAGTACATAAGAAAAAGGGTGGCATGGCGAAGTATAGTATAAGGTTGTTACAAAAATAATGGCCGATTTCAGAAGCCTTCCAGACCTTCGAGCAGCCATTATTTTTGTAACAACCTAATATATTTACCAACAGGGATTTTTATTTTATTTTGTTGACGTTAAGAGAAGTCCAGAAATGTGTGGACTGTGATTTTAAAATACGTGTTTTCGTCTTCTATCAAATTACAGGAAGAAAAGGGATACCAGTTCAAGAAATAAATCCTAAAATGCAGCGACACCGATAATATGCAGCACTTTGTCTGGTGCAAGCATCAGGAAAGATTTTTGATGTGCTTCAAATTCCGAAATACAATTTTCTCTTGATAAAAATGTCCCAAATTTGAAACCGTGTAAATAAACTTTGAGAAATGAGTACACACATTCAGGGAAAACTAAAGCAATTTTTGCATAATATGCTCGGAGTTCAAGAAACGCATCACAAGCGTTCACTATGTGTTGCGTGGGATTTTGATGTCTGTGGTAGCAGGACAAAATGAAAAACACTTTCATTGTAACGTGCCAGCTGACGCGTCTCGAAGACAATCCAACCGTTTGTGTTTCACAGAACAAAAATAGAATTCAATACTCAAGTTCAAAATCTGGGTTCCGTGTGTTATGTTTATCTTTCTCAGGTCTGTGATGGTCAGCCATTAGGACGCTTTAGCTGCATATCACTCGTTTATATCCATTTACCCAGGCCCCAAAAAAATATGTTAAGTGGTCACATTAGAGGTTCTTTTTCAAAGGCCATAATACGAGGCATATTTTTTTTGAAGCAGGTGCTATTTTCACATGAAAACAAAGATATTTTGACCATCTATTTACCATCTACTTTTGATTTCTTCAGAAAATTTCTTCAGTCTATACCATTTACTTTTGATTTCTTCAGAAACCATGGCAAACTAGGAGGACCGAATTCTTCATGACTACACAATTTCATATTCCATGACTCATCCTATGGACTGAATATAGGCACTTTCATTTCAAAGCATTTGTATTCATTGCATGTGCGATGGTAATGCCTTAATTTTAAAGCATTTATATTCATTGCATGTATGATGCAAGCGCTTCAATTTCAAAGCATTTATATTCATTGTATGCACGAAGCAAACGCCTCAATTTCAAACAATTTATATCCATTGCATACGCTAACTAATAAGGGGTAAATATCTAATCCCCACGCTTAAAAATTTGTGCTCCTATAAATAATGAATTATAAGCTACAAACAACGCCTTAAGAGACACGGATTGAGAAGCCATGAAACTCCAATTCTGCTGAGCCAGCGAAATTAAAGAAAAGAGATCCAAAGTCTTTAATACTAAGTTTTTAATCAGTCTTCTTAAACTATCATGGAACAAAGTTTTGAAACACTATTTTATTTAATACAAGAAATTGTTCTTTATAGCCAGGCCTTTCTTTTGGGATTACGAAACTGAGTCGTGGAGGCGGCTTGGAGCTGAGATCTTTAGTGCCATAATCCGAGTCACAATCAGTAATATTTTAACTTTCTTTCTCTAATTTTCTGTTAAGGATTTCAGAGCACTGCAGTGCGGCAGCACCGGGAGTTTGGTGTGGAAAATCCGCCACCCTCTTCAAAAATTCGGATGCTCTTGAGTATTAAATCTTATTTAGATACGAGTGAAAAGTAACGGTTTA
Source organism: Trinorchestia longiramus (assembly GCA_006783055.1). NCBI lineage: Eukaryota > Metazoa > Arthropoda > Malacostraca > Amphipoda > Talitridae > Trinorchestia > Trinorchestia longiramus. The sequence continues at coordinate 2,463 of VCRD01004508.1, forward strand.
ACTTTCATTGGTTTTCATTTCACAAAAATCAATTCGCTGCATCAATGCAAACTTTTGCCGCGTAAGCTAAGGTCACCAACTGCCAATATCATTTTCCCAGGTGTAGTTGATCAGCAACTTAGTATGATCGATTTTCCCGGCCCCAGGAGATAAAGAGAAACATGGCAGAAATCCTGGCAAGCCTTAAGCCAATATTGGCTACGGTTTCATAGCTTATTTTCGCCAGGAACAGCAGCTGGGCAGCGCTGAGATCGACAATTGATTATTGCTCTTGAGATTTGCTCGGCAGTATGGACGGACAACAGCCACTTCTGAGTGTAACCAGCAGATGCACGCAGCCCTCGAGCATCCTACTCAATCAGGTTGTAACTTCTGGCTCTGAGTACCGCTCTACTTCAGTTCAGTTAATAAAGCATGATCCTTTCGGAAGATTACTATATTTCATGTAATTTAATGAAACCTGCACCTTATGGAAGGGCTACTTTATTTCATTGGATTTGTTAACGCATGATCCTTCTGGAAGATTACTGTATTTCATGTAATTTAATGAAACCTGCACCTTATGGAAGGGCTACTTTATTTCATTGGATTTGTTAAAGCGTGATCCTTTTGCAAGGGCTACTTCATTTCATTTTAAACTGTAAACTTTAACATCTCTCAGGAGAAATAGACAGTGGAATGAAGTTGTGTTAAAATTTAAGGGAAAGTTTGTAAAATGGAATTTCTGATTTTTTAGCAAAAAATGCATGTTCTTTTGCGAGCGTGAGTTTATTAAGCAGATTCGAATTTAATTGTGATAAGGCAAAAAACTTACGACGAACATCTTTTTATTCGATGAAATAGAGTAGGTTGAGAATTTTTCAAGGATCGGTTCATAACAAAGTAATTCTGATGGGATATAATAAAAATAGAATCTTGGTATTATAAGTAAACCAGTGGAGACTGTCATTTCTTACGTAAAATATTAATAAAATAATTCGAAGTGAATAGGCCTGATGGGAATAAACAAAACTAAGAAATCTTTTCACTCAGTAGATGCAGCTGAGATCGCAATTTGCCGTGAACGTTTACCCGTAATAAAACAAACATAGATGACCATTTTCCGACCCTTATGTGTTTTAAGCGATTATAGTTCTTTCAGAACGAGAGATTTCTCAGTTCTTTCACTCAACAGGTTTTAACACTATGTATCATACATAGAATGGCAAGATATAAGCGTTCCTTCCACATTGCTGTCATGGATAAATCATTCAGCCGGCACGAGGAATCGAACCTCGTGCCACTTGAAGCACTTCCACATAGGGCCACTCGCTCCTCTTCAAGCTAGGACACGTGAAAAACAAGCTCTATTTCGATCTAATTGTTTAACTCTAGTGTCTCTCAGCACTTCTCGAATAATTCGACCATTGATCGGAAGCTTAATGAGAAATTTTATTCAATATACTCAGTGCTTATTCGGAAGCGAATAATATGTACAGGGTGGCGCATAAGTAACGTACCCTTTTAAAAAATTAATAATAAAAAACTATGAAAGGTATAACGATGGGGATAATTACAAACGATAGAGGAACTCTTAAAGTTTATTTACATGTCGTATCCTGTCTACAGAGACCCAGTGTATATTGCGGTAATAAATCTTTAAAATTTACCTTCAAAATGGTGCGCTACACGAAAGAACGAGCAAAAATTGTTGAACTCTACTTTTCATGTAATAGTTCAATTATTGCAGTGCAAAGAAGTTACAGGAACATTTTTAATGATGGAAGAAGTCCTGATAAAAATTGCATAAAAGCAATGGTCTCTAAATTCAAAGAAACCGGATCAACAGTAGACAAACGGCGCTTTGGAAGGCCGCAAACCGTTAGAACTTATGTATTTTTATCAGGACTTCTTCCATCATTAAAAATGTTCCTGTAACTTCTCTGCAATGCAATAATTGAACTATAACATGAAAAGTAGAGTTCAACAATTTTTGCTCTTTGTTCTTTCGTGTAGCGCACCATTTTGAAGGTAAATTTTAAAGATTTATTACCGCAATATACACTGGGTATCTGTAGACAGGATACGACATGTAAATAAACTTTAAGAGTTCCTCTATCGTTTGTAATTATCCCCATCGTTATACCTTTCATAGTTTATTTATTATTAATTTTTTAAAAGGGTGCGTTACTTATGCGCCACCCTGTACTTGCGTGTGCTCTCACTATCATATCACAGTTATTGGCACGGTGGACGCTTGCTACAGTCAATGAGGCCAGTTCATTAATGCCAGTTCACAAAGTTGAATCCTAATATTAGCAGAAACGCGTGAATTTTACCGCGAACCTGGTCTAGGATTGGTGCCAGCCTTCTGAGTGTCAGCAGGTACTTCAGCTCTGCTAAAAAACATTTTCCAGGCCAAGAAGAGATTGAGAAACTTCTACTCATCGTCTCGAGAGTGCCCGCAAAAACTAGGCAGAGACCAAAGGACGTGTTCTTTTATGTCGCATAAACTTTCCAGATCAAGAATGTAAAGCTTGTTCTTTAGACGTTGAGATATTTAAATTACCGTAACTCAAAAGGAATTCCATGATGTATAAACGGATCAGGAGTCGTTTTTCGCTTAGCAATGAAAATTTCTAGTTACTCTGAGCATTTTGTCAAAACCTCGACCGCATAGCATTTTTCCCTGAACTTTTCGTGATGAACTGAAATTCAGGGCTTGAAATCACGAATTTTAAAGCTATTATGATATTGGGAGCGATTGGAAGTGCTACTCAATCATAGCTTTGAATTTGGGTCCTAGTATATAGCATGAGTGTGATGATACTCATGATACATCATGAGTCAGGAGTGGAAGCGAGAATTTGGGTCCTGGTATATAGCATGAGTGTGATGATACTCATGATACATCATGAGTCATGAGTGGAAGCGAGAATTTGGGTCCTAGTATATAGCATGAGTGTGATGATACTCATGATACATCATGAGTCACGAGTGGAAGCGAGAATTTGGGTCCTAGTATATAGCATGAGTGTGATGATACTCATGATACATCATGAGTCATGAGTGGAAGCGAGAATTTGGGTCCTAGTATATAGCATGAGTGTGATGATACTCATAATACATCATGAGTCAGGAGTGAAAGCGAGTAATTAGTTTCTTTTGCAAATTAGTAATTTGACAAAACAGAGATTAAATTTCTTGTGGTCGAATTGTGAGTAGTTTGTATGTCTCGTGCAGAGTTTAGCCCATTCCAAGCGGTAGGGTGCCTGCTAAAATCTGCAAAAATTGTAATCTTCTATATATAGTCATCACTGCTGTTATCAGTTTGAAGCATTATGTTGAGTGTCTCCGCTTAATAGAAGAGCAGGTTTGTGACTATATATAGTCGCTGTCGCTTAATAAGACTGTTCAAACTAATGTAAATATTTCAAATATACAAGGAAGAAACATCAATGTCACTATTGTATTTTATTCCGTATGATGCTTTACACAAAATGACAAAAAAATATTTCATTTTGCTTAGATATTAATAAGAATAAGTTCACGCTTTTATTAGTAACTTGAGTGTCTATTTAGTCAGTTAGGCACAAATACATATTCCAGTTATGCAAAAATATATCTTTCAGCTATAAAAATAGGACCTTATTTATCAAATGTGAAATGAAACTCTTAAACGGAGCACATAAAAATTTGAAAGAAATGCTACAAACATCACTAGATTAAATCTAGTTAGTTAAAATATATCTATATATTCCATTCTATATCATCTAGAAATTCATCTTCAAGGTCAACTTCGTCTAAGAACTGCAATCATCTACTGACATCATCATCTAAGTTTAGTTTTCTTTTACGAGAAGACAAGGTCGAAAATATGGGTATATTACCTGTAAAAAAAAAACATAGAACATATTGGTGAAGACACTAAATGTAAGTAAATTGAAGATCACTAAATGTACGGAAATAAAAGCAATTCAAAACAGTGGCAACGAAGCAAGAGAAGCAGCACGTGTACTGATCATCTTGATCCGCTGCCACGCACCAATCCTCATCATTTCATTTATGACACTGGCCATGAGTGCGAAATAACAGTAGAAGAAACCAGATGCCTCTATTTTAGACACAGTCTATAAATCGTAGCAACCGCTAAACTGCAGAACAAAAAACAAGGTAGTAACTATATATAGTGGCTCTACTGAATGGGATCATTTTTGGGAGGATCTATATATAGTTCCGCCGCTTGGAATGGGTTAATAATGGGCTCTTGTTTCGTTTTTTATAATGATTTCTTGTTCCGTAATAACTCCTGGTCTTGTACTTTATAACGGTTCCTTGTTTCGTGTTCATAATGGGCTCTTATTGTGTGCTTTGTTATAAGCCTTTGTACGTTATAGGTAACGTATACTACAGTTTTTCTACAAATTAATGCCCATCAAGTGCACGAATACACCAATGTCACAAGCACATACGATGATATGTACCTCATCTGTTATTGTGCAAGTCTTAGCAAATATTCCATAGAGTATATATTCGAAAAAATATTAGTTTCCTTCAGTTAATACTTCTGCCATCTTGACTTACTTTCCATATTAAAGAAGAACTAAGTACGTCATAGATATCAAACTGACGTGTATTTCTGAAGCGATATACTGCAAACCTTTAAGTAAATCCAAAGGACCTCGTTTTAAAATGATTAGCCATGTTTATGCAGGCAAAAAGTAAGACAAGACAAAGAAGGAAAATAAAGTGATTGCCGTGTTCTAGACTAATTCAGAATTCGCAAGATTAAGTAAGCGCTGCGCAACTACAAGTTAGGGCAGGACTAGGTAAGTTTAAACCTTGAATTTGTACGAGAAATTGGCAAAATGAGCCTTGGCTATTCGATGAAACGCATCCGTTACTTGTGACTCCATGGTCTTTAAGATTTGTCATTTACGTTTGTTCTTTGACCTTCTGAATAAATATGTGCATACTATATAATGTCAACCACAGAGAAATAAAATGCAGCACTAATAAAAATGCCAAACTGTGTAATCATACTAATTCTCTTACTCAAAATTAAAGAGAAACAATTGCAAGGCATGCACCTTCCGACCTGAGAGATTGAGGAAGCAAAACGCCGAAACATTTTGTTTCAAATGACCCATTATTTCTAAACGCTACTAAGGCTTTAACAGTGAATCTAATATTAATGACCGACGAGAATTAGGTCTTAATCTAATGCATCGTATAATCTATGCGAACTCTATTGTAGTTTGCAATCCGTTGAGTTTTGTGTACGAAATAACTCTTGGAACTCCGAAGCTCCGTACTTTAGGTTTAGCGTCACACTTCTCGTCATCTCAGGCTCTGGCTCGACTGTTTCTGTGGAATTTTCACTGTTCCCTTTACCACGTTTTACTGGTTGGAGCAAAGGAAACATCGTAAACAAGGGAAAAATCAACCTACCTTCAGACCTGGAGCTACATGGACTAGTTTTCGAAGCCCCAAATAAACACGACAAAGAAGAAGAAGAAGAAGACTGTTTCTGTTATTGTGACTCGAGTGTATAGACGCGCAGAATTTAAAGCTTTCATGTGATGCTTCCATGGGGATTACGTGCGAGTGCCTTCCTGTGTAACAATGAAGTGTATTAACAAATACATTATTTATTTGTTTCTACGCAACACTTGCAATGATAACTCCTCAGTCATCAAGATTGAGAAGTTCATTTGTCAAAAATGAATTACGTCCGGTCTATTTACAATTGTAAGCTGTTAAAGCCCTGCAAAACACATTTACCTAAGGTTAAGTATAATTATTAGTGTTTCATGAATCTGAGGGCGGAAATATTTCAAATTCGTAGGTATTTTCAATATTTTTAGAGAACAAAAATATGATGCAACGATAATCTAACCATGGATGAATTGAGATCGCTAATGGATAGCTGTTGAGTTTCATTGAGTGCCGGCGATAAAAATTGATCTGAAAAGAAAACAAAATATTCTGTGTCGTTATATTTACATTAGTTATTGTCAACTATGAATAATGGCTTATGTAGCATAAATCTCTATTTTTCATCTTTATCTTGCATTGAAAGCATTTCCCAAGATGGGACAACTGTTGTTCAGAAGCAGTCAAAACAAAACCTGTCTTTGTTTATCAAAGTTTCCGTCATTGGGGATTGATGGCCAAAGTAAATTCAACGTTTGTGCTCATTAGGAAAGCTCTTCGTTTCGAAAGACAAGTGAATTTTAAAAACGAACGATATTATTGCTGAAAATTCTTAGTTTCTTCGTATGTGCAGAAGTTTTTAAATCTACAGTGAGCAAACTCTGATAGGTTGTCGAGTTACCCTAAGTCAGGTATAGTGGAGTGGGGCTCATGAATTCTTGCATCATGGAGCTATGTTAAAAAAATATACTGCAGTAAAATTCACGTACATCTTTGAAACTAGGTCAGTCTTGAGAAAATTAGTCGCGATTTTTTTAATTGAACTTGTAGCTCGAATATTTAGGGTACAAAACTTGCATAAAGAGTTCAGCTCGTAACAACATCGTTTGGCACCACTAACCCACAGTTAAAAATTTTCTTCCAGAGCCTCATTTGTCAGAAGTTGTGAAAACGAAGCTTTTTTAACTGCAGAGAATTTTATTCTGTGATTGAAGAGAAGAGGATTAAGACCATGAGAGGTGAGGTTGTTTCCTTATTTAGAGACTGTAGACGTGATTGTGATGTATCACTACTGTAGTGATTAGGCATAGTCAATTTATTCTTACAACTTTTACAGCATACTCAATTTTTTCTTACAGCTTTGTCCTGAGGTGCAAAAATGAAGTCAATTTCTTTATTGAAGCTTTGTTTTTCCGTTGTAAGGTATATTTCTGCTTAAATTTAGAGTTTTATCCTGTATTATGAGCGCCACGTCAATTGGTGTTAAAGCTTATATTAACCGTATTACCACTCGCTCCGGCGGAGAGGTTTGGTGCCATGGCCTTTTACATAAAGTATTCCATCGAATTCTTTGCAATACATTTCAGTTAATGATAATTATTGAATGCGTTACAGCCAGGCATTAACAATCGTCACATTTGATTGCTTTAATTGAATGTCAAATTTCGTAAGATATTGATATGCTATTAGGATTTTAGAAGCAGTGGTCGGCCTCGGGAGCGAACCAACAGAGACAGTCTAGTGCATTGCATAAAAATTACAGAAAACTAACGTGCAGTCACACAAAAAATTAACAAAAAATTGTCATGTAAAGAAGGGAAATGAATTCAGAATACTGGCGCGTTGTACGCCATATTGGAGCATTAGTACACTTTGTAGAAGTAGACTCCTACAGTGTTGTTTACATGCGTTATTTTATTCGTTTTTAGTTTTTAGTTTTAGTGATTGTTGCAAGGCTTTAGAGGATCGTGTTTGAAACTGTTAATTCCTCTTTCTCAGTAAATTTACCTATAATCAGCTACTCCCCTAATCTAGGCGGAAAAAATCAGGGCATATCACATTTATCTCTACTGCTCTACTTCTCAAAAAGTAGCTTGTTCTTGGCAACTTGCTTTGACGCCTGATGCTCTTAGGACACACGCTAAGCCGCCTACTGGAGATCTAGCAGCTTCGGCAGTAGAGATCTGTGGGGATTGTATTTTCCGGTTACATATATATCGTCTATTTCTTCTCCTTTTGCGGTGGCCGATGTTGTATGAATTATTGAGTACATGTGCTTTTCTAATGATGTATTATTATTGTAAAAATACCAAGTTCTAGGTAGATTTCGGCTTAACCCTCTACCGCCGTATGTCACACACGGGGAACATCAGAAAAAATGCTAATTATGTTAAAATTATATTATATGTGAGCAATATGAGGTTGCTACTAGGTTTAAACGCGGCGGCATCATACAGCGTCGTTATTTTGGCTGCCTGGCTCTCAGCGTGCTTCACTGCATCAGTGTACAGACGGTCTTTGTGAGCTTAAACGTAGAAACTAGAAAAATAAATTCGTCGCTGAAGGGTTAACACGTTGCCTCCGATTGCCTGACTGGTGTAAATCTTCACTTTGTACGCATAGTCACTAGAAGGATCTGAAAAAATTACAGAACCTAACCTAAGTGGTCCACATACGTACCACTTCGGAGTCAACGTGTTAAATTTCATTTTGTCAGCTGCTCTGAAGAG
>VCRD01004508.1:21155-42227 GCA_006783055.1 Trinorchestia longiramus
TCGATGCCTCGAGTCTTTACGTTCTCGATGCCTCGAGTCTTTACGTCCTCGATGCCTCAAGTCTTTACGTCCTCGATGCCGCGAGTCTTTGCGTTCTCGATGCCGCGAGTCTTTACGTCCTCGATGCCGCGAGTCTTTACGTCCTCGATGCTTCGGGGACTTGAAACTTCAGGCAAAAATTTTAGATTCCTCACCGTGTCAGGTGAATCTTGACCTTTAAATGCCTCTGTGGCTTAATGAAATCTTGTGCTGCAGTGCAAGAACAGTGCGTTCCAATTCCATTATTAGATCAAGAGGGCAGCGTCAGGATAACGAAGAGCAAATATTAATGGGGGAAATGTTATGCCTGTGGGCTCTGGTTTCATAATTTATATTTTTCAATTTCGTTTTCAAGTATTTTAGTTGTGCCAACTTCCCTTCATCACTTTTACTTCCAGCAACTTGCACTCATCACTTTTACTTCCAGCAACTTGCACTCATCACTTTTACTTCCGGCATATAACGAGCTTCTATTATGACTGAGAACAATTCTTAGATATTGCACATTTCCATTATGAGCGAGTACAACTCATATCATTCAATGTATTGTTAGACGCAGGACCGAATTCGACACTCTGGTGCTTATATCTTTTGGAATTTCATAATTGTACTTCTGGAAAGGGTTCACTGCCTCCAAATACGTGAAATTATTCAATTTTGTTCAATTGAATGTCATGAAAATCATGCAAAACCGTCAGAACTTTAAAGAGGGAGATGTAAATAGAGTTTCACTCCACCGCATGCACAAAAGGCACGCACGGTCACTAAACGGATATTGAATGAAATTCAGCTTCGAGATGAATATATTTTGGCTACATCAGGGGGTTTCCAGCCTGGGGTGCTTGCATCCCCTGTGAGTACGGGACGATATTCCAGGGGGTACGAAAAAAGTCCGGGTAAATAACTGGATATTGGCTACATAGAATAGAATAGAATTAGGCTATAGAAACGAACCTTCTGGCTCATTCTTGGGTCGGATTATTACTCCGATAATTATTCGGTTGTTTACCCAAGTCCCATGCCGTATTTCTAGCCGCGTCAACCATGTCGGCAGCGGGATTCGAACCCGGGTCTTTCCGCTCGCAAGCAGATTCGCTCACCAGTCGACCAAGCTGGTGATACATGTTGGCATTTGTATTTTCTTTTGCAATGGATTTTTATTTTAGAGTTAAGTATCGTTAGTTAGTTGCCGTCACATACATAACTGAGAAGATTCAATCCTACCATATATTTAACGCGTTCAGTAGTTCTTAAAGTTTAGGATCTAAACTGAACATGTTGTTAAAGGGATGAAACACGTTCAAGCGTCCGCTGTTCCTCACTGCCTGGTAATTGTTGTTGTTGTTGTTGTTGTATTTGAAAAAAGTGAAAGTTTCCAAGCATTTGAGAACTAGTCCTTGTAGTATGTATTTAGTATTATTTTTTACTACTTAGTTATTTGTTCTATTTCAAGAAAGAGATTAATTTTCTGAGGTTCATTCCAATGTTAGTTTATTATTTTTCAGGGCTACATTTGTAATTTCCTTAACAAATGATATTAACACGTTTGTTGCGATGCGACCCACCGGTGGGTCACTTAGGTTAGGTTCTGTAATTTTTTCCAAGTCTTTTAGTGATTATGTGTACAAAGTAAAGATTTGCACCGGCTAGGTAATCGCAACAAACGTGTTAAATAATAAAGTAACAATCTTTTTTTGATAAAATATTATTCGAAATTTGCATAATTTATCGTTGAGGAAAGTATAAAATTCAGGGGGTGCGAGGTTCGAATTAAATTTCTTTACTGATGCGGGGCGAAAAAAAGGTTGGATCTGTGGTCAACATGTACCAATTTAGGTGTTGCATTTTAGAGGACTCCAAAACGATAAGAAAATTCCTTTCATAAACAAGGAAAATAAAATGGGTGAGTCCAAACACAAGTTGGTATTGGTTAATAATTTATTGGTGAAGGTTCTAAGCGACGTCAGTAGCAGTCAAGAATTGACCGTTGACGCCTGAGCTCTTCGAGCTAACAATGTTCTCAGGCTAGTTGGTACTTGAGAAATGTACTAATACTGAAATCTAATACATGCCAGTATAAAAAAAAGAAATCTCCTGGAGTTTGATGCTTCATTGCCGATTGAAATTTCACAACGCTGTCAGATAAATGTGAAATGTACTTAAATTCACGCGGGAAAAATTTCATTAGTAATGTTACAAGTATAAGTGAAATAATTAATGCCAAATAGGATTTAGGGCATGAAGATTTAGAGAACTCCTATGAAAGCACTTCACTTATAGAAGTAAGATTAGGTGATATCGACGTTTCTGAAGTCCTTCTTCAGTAATGAAAGATTTTCAATAGAAGCCAGAGCATCTTACAAAACGTCTTACCAGGAAATTCTCATTCAAGTCTACGACCCTAACATACTTAAAATGTGTTTATCGAAGAAAATAGATATGAAAGGAAAACGCGCAAAAATGTGCAGTTGAATATTCTTACAATTCAACATAATATTCTACATAAATTGCTTCCAAATATGAATTCAACTAAAATTTAGGTTACCTATGATACTTTGAATTAATGAACCGTATCCATATTTTTATTTGAGCTCATTTTTTAATTTAGGAGGGCAAGATAGCAACGACTACAACGGTAGATAATACACAGATTTTGTATTGGTTTTTCAAATGACAGAAATTATCCGCCCTAGAGGAACAAAATTTATAAATTATACAAGAAAGGGGACCTAAGGAATGATGGGGAAATTGTTCATTACGATCTTTATTTTTCGAAGGAAAACACTCAAATAAATCTGTTACAAAGTTGTTACTAATCAAAATAAGGGACTGAAGTTCTGATCCGCCGAGAACGGGTCAATAACTATTATTTTAATCCAAAAGAGACAATATTGAACAAGGATATTCGTGCTTATGAAGAAATTCGTCGTCCTGTAGAATAAGGGCGCGCGCAAATATTATGTTAGCAAAGCAAGGGAAGAGCAGAATCAAAGTTCCTGTCAGAGAAAATGAGTAATTTGTAATTTCCTGCTACACATTTGAAAATCACCACGCAATTCCTGTGAGGGCAAACTACTGATACTACGCACTACTTCAACGATCCTAGTGTCCCTAAACGAAATGTTTACAATACAATTTAAAGTTTCACTTACTACTCATTGAAAAGGTAGCATGTTTACTCCCTATTGGACAGGTGAGCATTTGTGTCTTGGCTAACCAAATATTGAAGAGATAGTTTAATTAATTTCATGTTGAGTAAACTTAGTTTCTTTTCTCAATGTAAGCGCGCTTGAAAAGAAAAATTTCATTAACATTTACAAAAAGTTCCAAAACCAAAATTGACTTACATGGGGGCTGGCCATGAGCACAAACTTATCTTAACTGTAAAAATGAGCAGATTACAAATGATAACTCAGTCATGACCAGCATGACAAAATATATTTTACAGACACTCATTGTTGATCTCAGAAGCAAAAGCACGGAAGGAAACTGCCGGCGCTTAAGCGTTTGCTTTCTCACAAAACTACGCACATTTTGTACTTGTAAGCAAGTCATGTTCGTGAATTCCCGAGAAACAAGAAAGATTAACAGAAGTGATGCTTTTCGTACAAAATCTTGCTCATTAAAATAATTAACTGGTTGTTTTTGTCTATGTCAGTTATTTCGGTATCTCGGTAATGAATTACAAAACTGACTGTTTATGTACCATGAAATGATCATGGTAATTCCCGCTCCCCGTGTAGAGTAGCGTTAAACTTTAAGTTTGATGGTGCCTCAAACAAAGTGCCTAAATTTTATGGGATGGACGGAGGCAAACTGACTTATCATGACTACGTGACGAGAAAAAAGGCAAAAAAGTGGAACAACTTTGAACATCTTTTCGTCTGGCACAGATGATCGAGTGGGAAATGTTGAAATTACTTTATATTTATAGTGCTTCGCTAGTACCTCTCCTATCTTTCGATGTGGATATCATATTGCAGGGACATTTAGGGCTTCGAAGGCATTTGTTCAGATTTATTGGACAAAAAATTAACAATTAAATTTGAATCTTACTCGATTCGGTTTTGCATCGCGGAAATCCCGTTCTTTTGAAAAGAACAAATTGAAGTCAACGCGTGCAAAAACTAATTTCTCGAACTCCTTTCCACTTGAGTAAATATTTTTTTTCAAAACGAATCTAATTTTTTAGAGAGATTAAGAATGATCAAATTTGGTGACGAAGTTTAACATAACACATCGCCCAATATTAGATCCATGAAACTGCATTCGAGAGACTCGTAAGTGGAGTTAAAAATTTCAAAACATCTAAGCTAGATTCACGCCAACTTTTGAAATAAACGTGAACGCCTCCACTATTTCGTACTTGTTCATCAATTACCTCTGGTTGAATTGAGACCCTTTGTAGCACTTAAATGCATTTTACCAGAGAGAGTAAAGAGGTATTATTAGGTATGCTATGGTCGGATTCCAGACTGAAATTATCAGTAAAATGAAACGCTATCAAATGCGTGAGGACAGAATCACTGACTGGGGTGCGAGCACCTCATTCGCATGCTGAAGATTTCTTCAACTGTTGCAAGGGTAAGGGCAGCTCGCTTATTTCACTACGCACTTACGCCAACCAAAAACACAAGTTTAGCTTCGTCATTACGCTACAGTATCCGTCATTTGTCCGTATGGATATTTTTCATACAAAAAGTAATAATTTCAGCCAAAACGATGAAGCAACGGGAAAAAGGTTAGTCCTACCTCCAGTAACGTCGAAAACCTTTCATAAAATCCATGTCAGGTCAGAGCTATTCACTGTGCAACCCAAGTCGCACAGTTGAACAAATCAGAGAATTTGAAGTTTCAAGTCATGTGCTCACTCAACAAGTTAAAGATACGTTGTACTGATAACTCGATTAATTTTATACCAAAGCCCTGAGTAACTACGTGATGCTCATGTGTGTACGCGAGTAGCTGCGTAAACACGTTCTTTTCAAAGCAGTGATTGACATGCGAATCGAGGGAAAAGCTGTTTACAGTATCATTTTGGTTTTGACGAGGCATAGATTTAAAACTGTGAGCCTTGTGAAAGACTGGGGAATTATTAACATATTATTCCCGGAATGCGTAGAACGTAATATTTTCTAAGCATTTACGTATGAAGTTCTGAAGGCTTTTGGTATCTCGAATGAGCCCTGAACGATAACTAGAACTAATCGATGAGAAACTTTTGATCTCCATTGTTTAGAGCAGCGAGCCATCACAGAACAATTAAACATTAGGGCACTAACAGTAAATTTTGTACTAGGCAAAAAGTGGGATTATAAACGGCGCTAGTCCTCAACATGCTATACCTGTTATTAAAGAAGTAAGTTTTATACCAAAGTATTTACAGCATGCGTAAAACCGACAAGAGGAAACAATTAAAACATAAGAAGAAGCAGTCTCTTTGCATTCGTCACTAGCACTCGCAAATTTACAAAACTTGTACATAAGTTGTAAAAGCTTAACGTATACTAAATTTGACTGCCAACTGTGCAAACATTATACATCACGTGAATATATTCTATTAAGGGATACAATCGCAAGCAAATTTAAAAGCGTTGCAGTTCTCCATGTCATGACATCACTGAAGGTTTCTTCATTCTTTTGAGGTCGTTCAACGTATATGCAGGATCACCACACACCATTTTTTTTAAATCAACATTTATACGTGAAGAAATGAGTATAGATGGATATTCAAAAATATTGAAGAATTAAGCTGGGTACTTTCTGATTGAATATAAATTTTGCACATTTGAGTTAACGTGCGGCTTATGATACATCTATGAATAAGTGATACACTAAAAAAATTGACAAAAACAATGAAGCTACAATAATTTTCGTGCAGCACGCTCATCCTGCACGCTTATATATCTTCTATTTGTTCGTCTACGGAGAACTCTGGTCTTTTTATGGGTAATACGCATCGCACCTACTGCTCTGAATGAACTACTTACCTACTATCCAATACGTGCGTTACAAATCCGAGGCAATATATGAAGATATCGTAAAACTTCGATCTTGCTACATCAAGCTTTCCTTCTAGTGTTTCCCTTTCATATTTTTTGGTCGTCAGAACGCACGGCAGATGAGCAGAATAAACGTGTTACAAATATCAAATGGCAGCACATCTCAAAATGAGCGCTCCAAAGTTGCATTTCCCTAAACAGTCGCTCGCTTTGTTGATATGACTCGAAGGAAGATCATTGAAGGCTTGTCTGTTTCCAGACAAATACTATCTTTACACTAACTTTGACTTGTAATTACACACCTCTGTCGAGTGTACGGGTCCTTAACAAACACAAGTTGGCTAAATGATTTTGTATCAGCATAAGTGGAAATATCACATTTTTCGAAGACCCGATATTTCGTCAATGAAGGCAGGTAGTGCGCGAAAAAATAAAAATCCACAGATTAAGCTAGAGAAGCTAGAGCTAGTGAGAATTTGGATCTCGGATGAGCTCCATTAAACTGGAGCTCGATCTTGAAGTGCTCTACTTTTACTTCTGTATACAAACTGTATTTATGATTTGAACCACGGAATCTAGAGCGGTAGTCACCAATTTTTACTCAGTATCATTGGTTCGAAATGATCATTTTATTCTGGTGTAATACGATCCTGATGTCCTGTTAATTTACAGGAGTAGCACTACAGTTGCGAATTAATAAAAAACTATTGGCTCTACTTTCTGATTCGTAGCGATTGACAAGCACAAATATTTTTCGAATTATTTCTGGGCAGGTGAAAAGTGTGTACACCCACACGCGTAAACACTCAAATTTTATAACATGATACAACATCGAAGCCAGTGATCAAAGAAACGGCATAGATCAAGACGGGATCACACATTGGATGTGACAAAATTTTACAGAATGATGGGAAGATTAAATCTAAAGCAATTTTATCAGATAACTGATTCATCCCGTCTACGCCTGGGGATGTGAAAGAATAACTGACTGGTTGAACCTCACACCGGTCGAGCGTTCCAAAGCAAAATCCTGCAATTGGATTTTTCAATAGATTTAGCGATACTAATAAACTTCAGAGGGGTTTAAAAGCTTAGTAGATCGGCAATAACAGATATTCAAGTGTAAGAAAAATACGTACACCTAATATATGTATCTTTTAACATTCAAATACTAGTGGAAAAGGACATTTTTCTTCTGCCTGCTGTACAATTCTTGAAAGGAAAATACATGATTCGCTCAAAGTTTTTCAATAACGTTCTAGATTGTGTTCAATAAATAGTACACTACGTGGGTACTCGTCTATTGAAGATGTTTTCTAGATCAACGAACTCTTCAAGTTGGGCTTCTTGAGAAATTATAATTTTTTACACTATTAATATAGAGGCAACGTCCTATTTCTACTTAGTCTACTCTTTACACTACGTCGGAGAGAAAGCACTTATTTGTGAGCTAACAATTCAGTTCATTCTAAAAATACTCTTCATTCACAAACTCATTGGAAATCGTTGAAATCTCAAGAATCAACAATTTTCAATTTTGCCGACTGAACTTCTCACCCTTAAAGGGGCAGTTAATGCGTAATATTTATTTTCAGCAACTTGTTGAAAAATATTTCTGTCGTCATTTCTGTCGCAATTGGAATTGAAATATTACAAATAAACGAATGTATCCGTCACTAAATTAATGGTAGAATACCCTCATGAAGAACAACAACTGAGAAGCATGACCCACGAGTGACGCAATCTATGTACATTACAAGGACTTGTTTCTATTGTTGGGATCCATTTACTGAAGTTCAACGTCTCCAATAGGAACATTTAGCGTATTATTTTATGCTAAGCTATTTAGAGTATTATTTTATGCTTATGCCCACTTGATTTTGTCGGCAAGAGAAAAATTTTTCCTTTATTTCCCTCATTTAAAAACTTAGAAAGTAGAGAAGACTCGGTAAGTTCTAACTTAAGTTGTCTTATATTGCGATCTTTAATAGTCGCGCGAACTAACAATCTTCGTGGAAACTTTCTATGCCTGAAGTGTCTTCAGATTCTCTGAGCACAATCTCGACAGCCAAATTATTCTTCCTATGAAACGATAATCGAGGATCGCTGCAGTTTGTGGTCTTGAGAGAGAGAGAGACTCGATGAGGACCAGGACGCTTTGCTCCTGACGTTTCGCAGCCCGTGAGTTTCATACTTATGGACTAAACTATTAAACTTGACTGGGATGAAAATTCCGTTCTCCTAATCGACAATACGCACGGTTTTTTAAACTGGAAGTTACTGTTTTTGTTATCTATCTTTTCAAGCGGAGATTATGATTTTCTGTACTGCTAGAACTTATTTTGCCACCAGTGCACTTAATTTCCTAAATAAACCTTCTGTCCTAAGTCAAGGTTGTTGAAACAGTTTATGAAATATAAGATTGGACACGGAGGACGATAAACATATAAAGCCTTCATATGGCGAAAGTAGAAGCTTTGGAGATTATTGAAGTTTGGACCCAAAGAATCTCGCTCATACATCAGCGAGTCTGACATGGTCAAGAAAAGAAAAGCTTGATTAGCTTTCACTAAATTTCTACTCAATATTTTCTTGACTTCAGGCTGGTGAATTAGGTACAATAAATCACCGAAAAAAGTCTTGCTAGTTAAAACAAAAAAAAAGCGTACTTTTCCAAATTATACTTCACGATGTAAATACAATGAATGCCGTTCACATTGTACTTGAAAAACTAACTTTGACAGAGGGAACAAAGCTTTTTCGTTAATAAATTACCTTCAGCATTACAGATAATTCAACAATAACGCTCAGATATAATAACAATAACATTACATAGCTAGAAAATGGTAACAAGACAAGCAACTGTTTTCTGTAATTACTGATATAAGCTATTCTTAACATCCACCTTGCTCATGCACCTTGATCGCCATGAACAGCCACGTCCAACACGTCCCAAATTAATGCAAAAAACACCCACACGACGTTTGTTTTTGCTCCACGTTTTGCATTCAAAGAGACTCATTAAGAAACAGGTAAAATAAAACGCTAATGGAAGGATGTAGCAACGCGCCAGAAGCACTGTTCAATTTATTGTTCAAAACTACGTCACGTCCTTTTCAATCCGAGCTAGTACACACAACACAATTACCCGAAATCACCTAGGTTGTCCAACTTCTCACTCATGATAGCATTATGCTCGTTCTGCTATTGATTGATGATCCTCATTGCCTGACAAACGAACACGATTCACTGACGTTCCCTCTGAAGGAACCAGCACGAAATAAGGCATCCAATTTCTCTTTAATCATCTTCCGTATCGACCCAATCTGACGCTGCCCATTCAGGCATTTTTGTTTCGAAATGCCAGCCCGGACCCTGAAAAAAAGAAAGAACATGTTAACCTAGGAATGAATGACAGAGAAAAACTGCCCTCTGCAAACTACGTAGCAACACGTATCAGTAATATAAATTACCAAAGCATACGGATATCATATTACCTTTGTACTACTACAAGCCTGAGATTTCAGGTGAAGATAGGGTAAATAAAATCTTAACCTAGGTTAATATTGGGAGAACTATTAAATCAGAAAGTTTCACCGCTCATAACGCAGATACTGATACACAGGTAATCATACAAATGTGAGATAAAAAAGGCACTTACGCTGTATTTGAGTGCGTGAAGAAACATCACAAGGTCCTTAGGTTTGGGGTCCCTGTAGCGCACTTTGCACTCGTAGCAATTCTTGTCCACAGTTTTAAGGTGAGGCTTGAAGGAGTAGTCGAAGCGGTTGTGTTCGATGACAGACAAACCAGCGCTGGTGGTGTTGTAGTTGTGGTTACCAGTGTAATAGTTCGTAGTGAAGGGGGAGTTGCTGGTATTCAAGGAGGTTAAGTCCGAATTACCGTTCGGGGTAGAAGGAACTTGCAATTCCTCGTTCAGTTTGTTACCGTCACGTTTTTCCAAGCCACCTGCAGTTCATTAAAATGGAATATCAGTTAAACGTTATACGTATAATGGTAGTAATATATAACACTGACCTCTAAAATTCTGTTCCTAAGGCATGAATCAAACCGGTGACGACAGCCAAGTGACCAAAGGTGATATACTGTAGTATCTCACCCGTCGATTTGAGTATATACACAGCAGTGTATGCTTATTTCCGAGCCACTAGGGACATTTTGAAAACGAAAAATCAGGAACAATTAATGGAATTCCTAGACTTGAAATATTTGGTACTCGCTTTTACGTCGGCTGTAAAACGGGTGTAAAAAATTACGTGTCAACTTCATTTTACTACATTAGCATTACTTTGTGCTGCATTAAAATAGGACGCTTTAAAGTGATTTCAATTTAGACATAATATTGTATCCAGAATCATGAATCTTAAATGCTTACCGTAACATAGTTTTTGAGAACAAAAATTTTGGACGTATTATGCATCAAATGATGACATTTTGAACTTAGATAGTTTTCGTTATTAATCAAAGAATGTCTATCGCTTTACAAAGTTTCGTTCAATTGTGAATCATCGAATGAAAGAACAGAGAAATTTCATGACGGATAGCCTTACGTTTTGTGTTCGATATCTTGAAAAAATATTTTTTATAAATTTCATTTGTCCACATTGGAATTAATTTTTGCTACATCATGAACGATGGTTGTCAAGTGATTTTGGTTTAGAAATTTGATTAAATTCAAAATCTCGCAAGTCAACAAACTCATATTTTTGCGCGTACGAATTTTGGACATATTATGCAAAACTGCTAAGTTTTTCAATTGAGTTTGATATTAAGATCCACGTTTTATCACTTGGAGAACTTGTAGTAGCAGTTGAAAAATTGATGAGCGATTTTTGTCCAAACTATGTGCTTGTCAAGGCTGTAGTTCGACATTTTTAGAAGCTTAGAAAGTGAATATTATGTAAGGTAGAGGGGTCCTTATTTTGTTATCATAAATTCAAAGGGTCTACCAGGGTTTTTAAATGCTCGTTTTGTAGTAAGAAAAACTGTGGTTGAATAATTAAAGCGATTAGACAATTATTCGAACAGGGTTGGCCAATATGATATAAATTTTATATTTGATTTATATTATAGTTTGGTCCTTATTTATTTTTTCATAAATTTAAAGGGCCCAGAGTTTTCAAATGTTTGTTTTGAGGTAGGAAGACCATCTGAATCATTGAATAAATTTTACAATTATTAGAACAGCGCTGACCAATTTAAATATACAGTAGTGATCAAATTATCATGAATTTTTGAAATTTTCTTAATTTTTATACAAAAAGGTTACATGAACTTATTTTATTGACAAGTAATGGGTTTATTTTCATGCATATGTCAAAAATATCCTTTCTTAGATTAATATTTGGTTTGACCTTTAGCCGCTTCAAGTGTTTCAACACGCTCTGCCATTCCAGTGAACTTTACCATTTCGTTATTTTTTCAAGATTATTTTTCTTTAACACTTTACTTTTCCATGAAGAAATCTTGTAGGAAGATTGCGAGCGAACTGCTGGCAAATGGCATTAGCCTTTCTCGAATAACAATAAATAGAAGGTTACTGGACAGGGAATTACGAGCCTACCGCCCATGAAAGAAGCCTAGGCTTACAGCAACCATGCCACAGGCAATACAGGCACGCCAAGTCTGAGCTTATACTCATGCTGATTGCACTTCTGAGCAACGGGAACACGTAAGAGTGGTACATTTACCAGTTATTTTTTTATTAAGCATAAGAGAACATACTGTACACACTGAAGTAGTAGTAGTAGTAGAGCCATACTCTACCTACTGTTCATGGTTTATCACATAATTTTAAGTTATGATTTGTGCGGCTGTTTAACTGCTGCCACTAACATCACAGTTCGTTTCAGCACTGCTAGTGTTTTATATTATTGCAGGTTATTTTTTTCAGTTGTGTGTGTTCGCTTGCAATCTTCCTACAAGATTTTCTTTGGGTAAAAAGAAAAAATGTTGAAGATATGTTAACGTTCTTAGGAAGGCCAAAACGTGTTAAAGCACTTAAAGCAGCTTAACGTCAGAAATTGTATAAAACCTTTTATGTAAAAATTACGAAATTTAAGTAAATACATGATAATTTAATCACTATTGTGTACCTGCAGAAGCTTCCAGACTATCAAATATATTATATATATATATATATATATATATATATATATATATATATATATATATATATATATGATTAGCCAGCGCTGTTCGAATAATTGCCTGATCGTTTTAATAATTCACAAACAATTCTTTTACCTCAAAACTAACATTTGAAAACCCCAGACCCTTTAAATTTATAAAAAAATAAATTAGAACCACCTTAATGTAAGGTGTATTATAAATCAAATCTGTCGCTCTGACAACTGAGTCTTGAAATCTTATAACAATCCAGGGATATAACAACAATCATTTTCATGTACTTAATAACATATAAAGAGTTTGGAATCATGTGAGCATCAAATTCTAAGAAATGACAAAGTACTGAACATTGGTGGGTGTACGAATAATTTCGTCATTACTTTAGTTATGCTCACGACATCTCCAACATGCAAACCTAACAAGATCTACAATTTCTCTTTTAAAACGTTTTAAATTTATTATTGTGGGGAACAATATCATAAGAGTTATCAACTTTAGACACGAGATTGAGCTACTAACCCTCCGCCGGGGCTGGAGCGGAGTCCGGTGAGGGAACAGCGGGCGGAGAAGGAGATGACAATGTAGCTCCACTTGAAGGAGTGGAAGGACTTGCCCTTTTGTCCTTAGGGCTCGGGGTGTTGCGTAAGCTACCTCCAACTGCTCAGATCAAAAAGATGTCATGAAATCTCACTTAGCAATTCTTAGGTTCTGTATCATAAGATTGATTAACGTGTAGCTTAGTGTTTGGAATGTTGAGCGAACAGCCATCATCTGAGCAGTATAAATGCGTTACAAGCTGTTAGTTAAGCAAGATTACCTACGATAAGAAGGTGGCTTACAGGCACCTATTACGGAGTTAATTCTTAATAGACTTTAACCAGCACGGAAAAATACAGACTAGTTTTTGCTTGGTTGCTTACATAGCTTCACAGCGCGTAAGAAAGACAAAAGAAATTATTTTATTTTAGTAAAGTTGTTGAAACAATTTATTACAATAAATCTATTCTGTAAACGAAAGTTAACAATTATATTTTTTTTGTCTAAACAAAGCTTTGATTGTGAATGCTTTTTTTAGGATTAGATGAGAAAGGAACATTTTACAACCAACATTTATAAGAATTAATTCATTAAAATAAGAATAATTTTTTTGGAATCCAAATACGAAAAATAAATAGGGATTTGAAGTCTCTTCTGCCTGTTCTACTGATTATGTACTTTCGAGTTTCTGTTCAGAGTATATATTACCCAATATTCAATATTTCTGTGCAGTTGGTCGAGAAAAAGACTTTAGATATTTAAAAATCGGTTTTTAACCCATTGTCATTCATACAAAATGAAATTAAAATTAGAAAAGAAACCGCAACTCACTATGCCAATCGCAATATTCATTTATTTTTGTCACTATCCAAACCCCTTAGAAGCAATGAATCAATAAAGATCACGTGTCTCAGGAAAACATTTTAACTGAATGAAGTTGACGCATGGTAGCCATGACAACAGCGTCATCGTATCCATGACAACGCAGTGTCACAACACATAGTCACACGATAGCGTTTAGGCCAAACTAATGGGATAATTTAAGCGTGAGACAATAGCAGTCCAAACGATGGTGTCGTTCCAGCGCGCCTCAGCCATTAACAGCTGCATCTTTTTTATTCGCTTCAGAATTTTATCATCATCCTCTTTTAGAGTGAAAACATACAGGCATTGTTCTTGCTTGGTCCTATACTATTGGAGGAAAATACTTCACTACCACGCAAAGCGTCGATGACGGCAAAGGAGTAGTAAAAGTTTGTAAGTCTTGTGTTTGACCATTACGAATAAATACATAACAGTGGAAGCGAGAGAATTAAGAAGCGTCTTTTTCTGTAGTACAATACTTCTCTTAAAACGGCTTTTTTATTTTAGGATACGACAAACTGGTGCATCATCATTTCATTATTGTAAATAGCTATTGAACACTAAAGCAAAGAGAGACTAGGATTACAATGTCAGTATAACATTCTTCTCACAACGCTTCTGCTCTCTTTCCAGTCAGCAGTTCCACGTTATGTGCCGAGTGTAAAGATTTTCGAGTACAATACAAAAACCAATACAAAGTGTAAAATAATAAGCCCCTTCAAATTTGAAGGTTTCTTGTTGTTAACTTTATTATGAAGCTCATTGTTTAGGAATATATTTTTACACATTAATATGTGCCTGAAACACTGGAAAAGATTTCCGCCGCGAACTACTATAGTTAAAATCTTTATCAGCTGTCATTCACTTACATACGATAAGTTAAATGACAATTCAGAAATTCATACCATGAAGAGTTTCCATGAAAATTTTCCGTAGACAAACCCATCTTTCCATCTTTATGTTCGTGATGTGCAGTTATTAATGAATTGAGTTGTTTTATATTCGTTTTGATGGCTTTTAAACAATTCGCAAGACTGTTTTAAATAGTCAGTCTCAAAGTTTCTAGTTCATAATAATTATTGTAGTTTAAATTATTCTAGTTTGAAAAATGATACTTTTTTCTCAGTAATTTGTTTCATGCACGCAATCTCGACTTTAATCTTCAATTGTTCAACTCTTTGAGGTAGTGCTTCCACTGTTAAAACATTTGTATGAAATTTAATGTATAAAACACATAAAAGTTTCAATGATTATTTGTTCTTGCTTTGAAGTTTCTATTCGTTTCCGGTGTAACTTAAACCTCAATTCCGTTCAGTGTTTATATTTCTGAGAAAGCCGATATTGGAGTAACCTACTTGTGCTCGATAAGATCTAAAACTTTCAAAAAGACTATAACGACCATGAAGTGTCAGCATTTTGGCGTTTTATGCGCACTTTCTATGGGTTACCAAACGATAAAATCCCATTATTCATACAAAATATTAGATAACACAAGGGGTTAAATAATTCTTTTATTTTGTGTGCAGTTAAATTAAAATGTAATTATTTGTGAGACGCGCCTTCCTTAAAAAAATCTTCTACTAAGAGCATTTTGGAAAAACGTTTATCGCTTAGTAGAAGGTAAAATTTACGCATATCAGCAAAGATGTCCCCAATTTTAGCGTCCGTTCAAGTGTAATAGAGAGAGTTGGAATGGTTTCTTGATGTCCCAGTTCTGACTCTGAAAACAGCCAACTCAGCAACGTTATTCGTATAATACGATTATGCTTAATCGTACGTTCAAATTCCTGTAGAAGTCTCTTTTCGAACTAATGAAAACTGCCTCTTCACAATAATGCAATGTGATATTATTTCAAAATAATGCAATGGGATATTATTTCAAGTTTAGATAAAATTATAAATTATACGATTTAGTCATGAACGTCTAAAAAAACATTAAGTGCACAGACATACGACTAAAATACATGGCTCTTAACTTGTACAATTAGCAGAGTTAACATTAGCAGTTAAAATATGAATTGGCGTTGCCGCTCACAAAATACTCCTACTTCATACTCTGAAAACAGCATGCCGAACAGCGAACTAATTCGTCTAGAATTTTTCTTTAACACGTTGACTCCGAAGTGGTACGTATGTGTACCACTTAGGTTAGGTTCTGTAATTTTTTCGGATCCTTCTGGTGACTATACGTACAAAGTGAAGTTTTACACCAATCAGGCAATCGGAGTCAACGTGTTAACCCTTTCAGTACCAGCGGTACATATATGTCCCAGTAAAATTTCTCGTCTCCAGCTTGCTTTTGGCGTTCGCTTGCTTTTGGTGTTCGGTTGCTTAACCCTTTCAGTACCAGCGGTACATATATGTCCCAGTAAAATTTCTCGTCTCTAGCTTGCTTTTAGTGTTCGCTTGCTTAACCCTTTCAGTACCAGCGGTACATATACGTCCCATTCCATTTGGGGGGTGAGGGGGTCGGAGGGTCACTAAAAATTTTTTGATAACTAATGTGAACCCATAGACCAAAAATATATGCGTGGCAGTTCTGTAAATCTTCCCAATTAATTTAGTACTGAAAGGGTTAACAACACAGGCAGAAGGGGCAACCAAGTCCGCCCGTGATAGCACAACAAAACACATAGTGGATAGAGGAGAGCAGGAACACGTCAAGTTTCTCGATCAAACACGAGAAAATGTAAGCAAATTTTGATAACATATTAGGTTGTTACAAAAATAATGGCCGATTTCAGAAGCCTTCCAGACCTTCGAGCGACCATTATTTTTGTAACAACCTAATAGATGATTACAAGAGAAATGTAAGTTGAAGCTGGAAATATGTCAAGCTCAATGATGCGAATTCGTCTCGTAGATGTTGTATTGTAGTAGCTGTTCTCGGTTGGTATTGAAAGTAGACTTGAATCCAGAGCTCGGGTTTAGTTTGAATAAAGTGAACGTATGTACGTATGTTAATTGACAACCTGTTCTATTATCTGCCGATGACACTATCAAAGTGTACAAATGCAGCCATTAACTTTAGTTTCTCAAAAAGCCTGAT
The DNA here is from genome assembly GCA_006783055.1 of Trinorchestia longiramus. Taxonomy (NCBI): domain Eukaryota; kingdom Metazoa; phylum Arthropoda; class Malacostraca; order Amphipoda; family Talitridae; genus Trinorchestia; species Trinorchestia longiramus. Next base: position 37,797 of record VCRD01004508.1, read on the forward strand.
CGCAGTTAATATTTTAGTTTTGTTCATCTGACGGTCGTCTTTAAGGAGCCCTGGGCCAAAAAATATAATTCATATCAAACGTTCTTTCGGCATCGTTCACATGCACCTAATCCAGTCTCAGAAGATACAGCCCGAATTGTTATTCATCAGCATGAGTAATAAAATATTTAGAATGCTATACTCTCCTCACACTGCATTTACACATAGCTAAGCATTTGAAGTTCAATCAAGATTATATTTCGCTCTACAGTATTCTTACGGGAAGGAAAAATTGCCCAATTCGGGCTAATATGATACAAACGAGCCTGGTTGGTGAAGAAAGCTAACATGTATCTCATGTTATGCTTCCCTGCAACACACGTAACTCTCAGTTCGTTTGATATTTGTTGTGTATTCTACTCTTGTTCTTTGATTAGTCGATCCATAAATAGAGTAATTATTATAACTAAACTGCGCTCCTGTCTTAGCGTTAAAGTTGCCACTGCATATACTGTATGTCTGCGGTGTGCTTGTGTGTCATGCATTATTAAATGTGCTTCATACGGGGTCTGTGATCAGCGAGAGGGAAGTTGATAACCTGCAGTCACCTTTAACCCTTTCTATTTATGAATAAAAATCATAAGTAACGATTGGTTAATTTTATTTATCTTCAATGAAATTAATTTGTGCTGAATTAGGAAAAGCGTTAATTCAGTTTGCACAAATTTTCCAACTGAGATTCTTGAAAGTTCACAAGCCATTTTTGACAATCAAGGATTCAGACCAACTACTGGAAAACCAATATGCCAGTCGTAATCTACAGAACAACATTCGCGAACTTGCAAAGTTCAATTGAATTTCGAAGCGCCAAATGGAAATGCATAAAAATGCTTCGAGGATAGAGCCATAGTATTGAGGCAAGACTGAGAAAATTGGAACGACGCAGACGCTGTGACAGCTGGGGCTGTGCACTGTGCTGCCGCAGTAGCGGGAACAGATCGATTCGCTCGAGTGAAAGACGCGCATTGCAGGCTGCCCCACACGCATCCTCAATCCTGTGGGTGATGGGTGTTGATGAGGGTGATGGGTGTTGATGAGGGTGATGGGTGTTGATGAGGGTGATGGGTGTTGATGAGGGTGATGGGTGTTGATGAGGGTGGTGGGTGTTGACACCATTGCTTGTAGCGTGAGGGTACCTCCTTCCGTTTGTTTCCAAAAATTTTATATGAATCATTTTTCATTATTTTGCACACAAAATGATTGGAAGTGCTTTAGGAAAAAAATTAGATTAGAGGTTTCCGTATAACACAGTTTAAAATACCAAAATTTCCAGTTTACGTAAACTTACTTTTTACCAACAAAACTTTAGGATTTACTAGCGTAAAATCCGCGACAGTTGAACAAAACTGATATCTACGCACAAATATTTGCTTGTAGATATAACTTCATGGAGTGTCAAGCAATTTTGAATTTCATAAGAAATGATATGGGTACCAGTCGTTTTTTCAAATTTCTTCAGAAATTTCATTTTTCATTTTTTTTGCACCCGAAATCATTGGAAGTGCTTTAGGAAACACATTGGATCAGAGAGTTGCATATAACAGAGTGAAATACCATAATTTCTAGTTAACGCAAAATTACTTTTTACCAACAAAACTTAGGGATTCGCTACAACGAATTCTGAGACATTGACCATACAACGTAAGGGGGTACCCTTATCATTTTTGGTAAAATTCAAAATTACACAAAACTCCATGAAATTGCGCTAAAAGCGAGTTTTTGTGCGTGGATCATGAAAAACACATGATTTTGTGAGTTTTCTAATTCTTTTCCAATCATTTTGGGTTGAAAATCAAGAAAAATGATTTATATAAAATTGTTGAAAAAAACGTAAGGGGGTATCNACGCACAACGATTCGATTTTTAGCGCAATTTCATGGAGTTTCGTGCAATTTTGAATTTTACAAAAAATGATAAGGGTACCCCCTGACGTTTTTTTCGAATATTTTATGTCAATCATTTTTCATTATTTTGCACCCAAAATGATTAGAAAAGCATTAAAAAACACACAAAATCATGTGTTTTTCGTGATCCACGCACAACGATTCGATTTTTAGCGCAATTTCATGGAGTTTCGTGCAATTTTGAATTTAACAAAAAATGATAAGGGTACCCCCTTACGTTTTTCATCAAGAATTTTTCATCAATCATTTATCATTATTATGCACCCAAAATGATTAGCAGTGCATTATAAAATACGATAGATCAGAAATTTCCGTATAACACAGTTCAAAATACCATAATTTCCAGTTTACGTAAAATTACTTTTTACCATTAAAATTTTAGGATTCGCTACCGCAAAATCTGCGACAGTTGAGCAAAAACTAATGTGTTTTTCGTAGTCTACGCTCAAATATTTACTTGTAGACCCAAATTCATGGAGTTTAGTATAAGTCTTAATTTTATAAAAAATGATAAGGATATCCCCTTACGTTTTTTTTCGAATATTTTATATCAAACATTTTTCATTATTTTGCGCCCAAAATGATTAGAAAAGTATTAGGAAACACACAAAATTATGTGCTTCTCGTGATCTACGCAGAAAGATTCACTTGTTGGCAAAATATCGTGGAGTTTTGTGCAATTTTGAATTTTACAAAAAATGATAAGGATACCCCCTTGCGTTTTTTTCAACAATTTTATATCAATCATTTTTCTTGATTTTGAACCCAAAATGATTGGAAAAGAATTAATAAACTCACAAAATCATGTGTTTTTCATGATCCACGCACAAAAACTCGCTTTTAGCGCAATTTCATGGAGTTTTGTGTAATTTTGAATTTTACCAAAAATGATAAGGGTACCCCCTTACATTTTTTATCAAGAATTTTTTATCAATCATTTAACATTATTTTTACCCAACATGATTAGGAGTGCATTGTAAAACACAGTAGATCAGAAATTTCCGTATAACACAGTTCAAAATACCACAATTTCCAGTTTATGTAAAATTACTTTTTACCAACAAAATTTAGGGATTCGCTAGCGCAAAATCAGCGACAGTTGAGCAAAAACTGATGTGTTTTTCGTATTCTACGCACAATTATTTGCTTGTAGACACAATTTCATGGAGTTTCATGCAATTTTGAATTCTATAAAAAATTATAAGGATACCCCCTTACGTTTTTTTCGAATATTTTATGTCAATCATTTTTCATTATTTTGCAGCCAAAATGATTAGAAAAGCATTAAAAAACACACAAAATCATGTGTTTTTCGTGATCCACGCACAACGATTCGATTTTTAGCGCAATTTCATGGAGTTTCGTGCAATTTTGAATTTTACAAAAAATGATAAGGGTACCCCCTTACGTTTTTCATCAAGAATTTTTTATCAATCATTTATCATTATTATGCACCCAAAATGATTAGAAAAGCATTAAAAAACACACAAAATCATGTGTTTTTCGTGATCCACGCACAATGATTCGATTTTTAGCGCAATTTCATGGAGTTTCGTGCAATTTTGAATTTTACAAAAAATGATAAGGGCACCCCCTTACGTTTTTCATCAAGAATTTTTATCAATCATTTATCATTATTATGCACCCAAAATGATTAGGAGTGCATTATAAAACACGATAGATCAGAAATTTCCGTATAACACAGTTCAAAATACCACAATTTCCAGTTTACGTAAAATTACTTTTTACCATTAAAATTTTGGGATTCGCTACCGCAAAATCTGCGACAGTTGAGCAAAAACTAATGTGTTTTTCGTAATCTACGCTCAAATATTTATTTGTAGACCCAAATTCATGGAGTTTAGTATAAGTCTTAATTTTATAAAAAATGATAAGGATATCCCCTTACGTTTTTTTTCGAATATTTTATATCAATCATTTTTCATTATTTTGCGGCCAAAATGATTAGAAAAGTATTAGGAAACACACAAAATTATCTGCTTCTCGTGATCTACGCAGAAAGATTCACTTGTTGGCAAAATATCGTGGAGTTTTGTGCAATTTTGAATTTTACAAAAAATGATAAGGGTACCCCCTTACATTTTTTATCAAGAATTTTTTATCAATCATTTATCATTATTTTGCACCCAACATGATTAGGAGTGCATTGTAAAACACAGTAGATCAGAAATTTCCGTATAAAACAGTTCAAAATACCACAATTATGTAAAATTACTTTTTACCAACATAATTTAGGGATTCGCTAGCGCAAAATCAGCGACAGTTGAGCAAAAACTGATGCATTTTTCGTATTCTACGCACAATTATTTGCTTGTAGACACAATTTCATGGAGTTTCATGCAATTTTGAATTCTATAAAAAATTATAAGGATACCCCCTTACGTTTTTTCGAATATTTTATGTCAATCATTTTTCATTATTTTGCACCCAAAATGATTAGAAAAGCATTAAAAAACACACAAAATCA
>VCRD01004509.1:0-23588 GCA_006783055.1 Trinorchestia longiramus
TCCTACCTGCACCTCCTGCCATGCTCCTACCTGCACCTCCTGCCATGCACCTATCCTGCACTTCCTGCCATGCACCTATCCTGCACTTCCTTCAGTGTAAAACAAGCGAGACTTGAATACTTTAGAAGCGTAAACATGAAGTGAGTATGTGCAAGATATATGAGGTAACTGGATCGACTGGTACCAGAATACATAAAAATAAATCATTCCAGTGTTTGAATTATGAGTCACTGTGCTGCAAAGGTAAATGTTGTCACGCTTTTCATCTTTAGCGTAAGGAGTAAAGGAAGAAGAACAAAGAAAAGGTGCGACGATCCATCAGCACCGGATCACCACACCCTTAATAAATATACAAAATGTCCAACCATCTCGACAAGCGGTCAATTGGAATATAGGTCAGATATAATAACTACTTTTTCACTTGTAACGTAACGACAAGAGGCACAATGTCGCATGTTGATGCAGACATGCTGTGACGGTATTTAGGATACTGGCATGCGCTATAAAGCTTCACTTCGTAACACATTTTTGTACTCCCATTCCCTTCTATATTTCAGAGTTACCCACCTCAGTTTGATCCCAACCAGCCACCGTGGTCGAGTGGTCTGCGGCCCGTGTTCTGTATCGGGTCTCTGCTTCATGTAGAAAGACCGCGGGTTCGAACCCGGCTATGGACACGAGTTGTTTCTCGTACACCGCGCCGTGCACTCAACCCGCTAAGCACTCAACTCCCCGCCCATGAAGACGCCCATCAACCTCCCGGGATCGTCGCATGGAGCTCACCATCACCCTTACTCTTAGAATGTTAACCTTAAGAATTTGAAAAACCAATGTACTAATGTCTATGTACTGTGTACTCGATTGAAAATAAAGATTGTTTGTTTAAGCGGCATACTCTCACATGCCAAATTTTGTCTCACCTCTTTCCTACTGGCACTGATCGTCTTCTATCAAACCTGCATGGGAATTCTCGATCATTTGAATTATACGTTCAAGGAGTATATCTTTCCATCCTCCTTCGATTCTATTTCCCGGCAATCCAACTCTATTTCCCCCCTACTCATCCCGGCACACCTTGTGCCAAACTCTCCCTCACATGCCATTCTCACTGGCACAGACCTTCCGTACAGAGAACACTGTTTTTCATTTGAAAATTGTGTATTCTTTGAAACAGAAGCTTAAAACACCTCTATTTCAACCTCATGTCCAGTGTGCACACTCTATCCTTTTCATTACAGCAGCGTCACTCACCATCATCGTCGTCCAGAAATCCTGCAGATCCACAAAATTGTTGTCGTTTTCACTATCGTTGCCGAGTGAGGAGTTCCTGTAGCACTTCTATGTATCGCACAACATTCGTCCATTGCGTTGCTACCAACACAACTTGTTTTTCAGGTCAACCGTTCTTTGCGATGTGTCCATCCTCATGACACGTCCTCTACAGCTGATGGCTTCAGCATTAGAGCTGTTCATTAACCCTTTCGGTCCTGACGGCATCTCTGGTAGCCGCAGTCATTTTTCGCCTATTAAGATGCAGAGCAACACGTGTGTCTGTGCAAACGCTGGTAGGGCAGTGCAAGCTACAGTTTGATCAGGACAATGCAGTGACCGTAAAACATCACAAAGCATCTTTTTTAAAATTTGATGTTAAATATGTTGAAAAGGTTCTGATATTTGCATCATGGTACCGAAAGGGTTAAAGCTAACTCCAGAGTCCACGACGCATTGAAACAACGAAGTACTGCGTTTATGTCCGTGATATGTTTTGCTTTCTTTACAATCACATTCGGCAAACATGAAAACTCACTTTTCCGTTGGTTTTCAGTTACTGTCTCTTTTCATCCGTCTCTTATATATATATATATATATATATGTATACATATATATTGTATATATTGACGTGCATGGGCAGAAATCAGAGTAGAGTGACGTTTCAAACTGCTTTTTGCAGAAGACCAGTTATGAGTGAAACATATGAACTCTATACATTCACCTATGAATTTAGTTAAACTCATTAAATTTGGAAACTTAAAATTACGTTGCTGATTTGTGACAAAATAATTGAAGTATATATTAAATGAAAGTCAACAGAGTTATGAACAATCCTAGAAAATTATCTTAACTAACATTATGAAAGAAAATCAAAACAATAACTCATATCCTGATCGATTCAAAGTGACTGTTTTTAACACGCATAAATACCTGCAATAGAGTAACACATAAAATGTTTTACTGCATGAACTTGGTGCGGAACTTGGAGCTATTGTAGCATGCGTTAAATGTATCATATTGTAGCGTGCGCTAGATGTATTTTAATGCAGCGTGCGCTAAATGTATCATATTGTAGCATGCGTTAAATGTATCATATTGTAGCATGCGTTAAATGTATCATATTGTAGCGTGCGTTAAATGTATCATATTGTAGCGTGCGCTAGATGTATTTTAATGCAGCGTGAGCTAAATGTATTCTACTACAGCATGTATCAAATGTATTTTATTGTATCATGCGTTAAATGCATTTTCTTGCTGCATGCGTTAAAGGTTTTCTTTAATATTGCCTTGGAGTAATCATGTCCGTCACGACGACTGCCACTTTACCTCATCCATGTTCATGACACCCCTACACAACACGTGCAGTCTGGCACACACTGCAGCGCACACACAGACACAACACGTGCAGTCTGGCACACACTGCAGCGCACACACCGACACAACACGTGCAGTCTGGCACACACTGCAGCGCACACACAGACACAACACGTGCAGTCTGGCACACACTGCAGCGTTCGCACCGACACAACTCGTGCAGTCTGGCACACACTGCAGCGTTCGCACCGACAGGTTCGATCAAATTAACCTACACGTCCGTAAACTCCTACAATATCAAACCATTTTTAGGTTTTTAGAACTATACGTACATTAACTGCGATAATATTACCTATTTTTAAATTTTATAGAATTACACGACCGTTAACAGTGACAGTACTAAACCATTTTTAGGTATTGTAGAATTACGCGTACATTAATTGCGATAACATCAAACCATCCTGAGGTTTCCAAATCATAAAATGAAGTCTCTTAAATAACGAAGTAGCGAGAGTTCTGTATATATACTTTTATGAATGGAGTCTCTCAGCGCACACATGTACAGAGCAAGCGCGAGATGGCACCCCTTGAATATTTTAAAGGTCAATTCGCTTAAGTAAACCAAGCGCCCAGCATGTGAAGGTGAGAGCAGTCTTTGCAGCTAATTCTGGCTTTATTTTATTTACTGCTCCTTTTGGATCATCAAATATACATTAAAATTGCAACTTTGACATACATTTCAATAGCATAATACGCTATTTAAAAGCTGTGATAGTGAACACTTATGAATACTATTTTGCACGAATTATATGAATGCATATATAGCCAGCATATATGCACCAGTCTATCTATGTATATTGAGTGCCGATGCAAGTACTATAGTCTTGCTACAAATCGATGACGTATTATTACATTACACTGGTATATACGCCCATCATTACTTCGGGAATTTGACACGTCAAAGATCAACATTTATACATGATATTGGCTGCACGCTGCCTTCAGTATTTCTGTTGCAAATTTAATGCTTTCACAATCACGCATTTGCACGATCCCTCACCCCAGAACTACAGCACAGCAGAACCAATATTTTACTCCTGCCTTCATCGTCAATTTGTTTCTCGTTTTGAGTCATCTCGTGATATGTTTGTATATAGTCGCAAGACCAACACGGAACTGAGCGTGTGCAACTCCATGGGCTGTACTTGACTTCCATCTACATCTTTGTACTGGACCTAATAATTAACACTACCAGATGATGCCAGAGCACATGTCACACCTTAAACGAATGAAACACGAGCGAGTTTCTATTCCATGAACTGTGGCATCATCAGGTAGTGTTAATTATTAGCTCTGGCATCATCTGGTAGTGTTAATTATTATAATAATTAACACTACCAGATGATGCCAGAGCTAATAATTAACACTACCAGATGATGCCAGAGCTAATAATTAACACTACCTGATGATGCCACAGTTCATGGAATAGAAACTCGCTCGTGTTTCATTCGTTTAAGGTGTGACACGTGCGCGTGTTGTAAGTAGATAGTGAAGTGGATGGAATGGGACGGAATGGGATGAAATAGAATATAATGGAATGGGGTAGAATGGGATGGGAAGAGATAGAATGGAATAGAAATAGGATAGGATGAAACAGTACGGAATGGGATGAAATAGATTGAAATGAAATGGGATAGGAATGGGATGGATTAGGATGGGAATGGGTTGGAATAAAATAGGATGAGATGGGAATAGAATGGAATAGAATGAAATGGAATGGATTGAAATGGAATTGAATGAATAGAATTTAACGTAAACATGTAATTTGTTTTCAAGAATTTAAACAAGCAAAGGTTTCTCATACATTCATTCACAGTACAATTTTAAACACAGTTTACTTCTCTATATCAATTATGTCTCAAGATGTCAAATTTCATTCACCATATTTATTTCATAATACCACGCACACGCACTTCAACATAAGTGTCCGCACTCATATTTTTCACATCTTTTTTCTATATACTCACTCAAAGATAGCAATTACTAGTTGACGGATTCCAACGCAAACTTGAATTACTCATATGTAAATGCTGTGCTCGATCACGCAGTAACAATTGGTTTAGTAGTTTCAGATGCCTTACAAAACTGATGAAATAATCACATTTGCTGGTGCGGTTTAGGCCTACGAGCTCAATTTGTGTGAGATGCAAACCGAGGAGGCGCATGCACACGTACGCTGCATCGTGTGCTTAACGAGATTATGAACGAAAACTCGCACTCTTTAAATGTATGAGCGCTGAACTACATACACGTATTAATGTACAGGCGATAGAATGTACATTATTTCGTGTAGTGGTATATGCAAACAGGTAAAGGGACTGTTAATCACTTCAGGTAGAGGGAGTACCCAATCCGAATTTTATCGTCTGACCGGCGCTAATTTTCGTCAGAATTAACCGGTAATTATCGCCTTTTCTTACGATAAACCGATGATATCTTACGATAAACCGGTAATTATTATCTGAAAAAGACTGTATTTTTATCGTCTTTTTTCTATGCTTGGAATGACGGTAGGAATAAGACTGTTAAGACCGATCAATATCGTCGGCGAACATTTCATCGTCTGAAAATACCTATAATTACCGGTAATAACCGGTACTATTTTTATCGTCGGAAGTTCCTACTATAAACGATGATTATCACCGCAAATCGATGATTATCTCCGGTAAACCGACGAAAAAATTCGGATTGGGTAGGTGTGGTTACGTAGCTTAGAAAATGTCGTAAATGTATTCACAAATTAAGAGGTTTGATGCAATATCATAAATAATTAGATAAGCTTATAATTAATTTCGAAGAGGGTTGTGAGAAATGTCTCATATCTGCCAAGGATTGGAGCACCGCTCACCTAACAAGATTTAAATATACCAGAGGTCACAAAAAATCAATTGTGAAAGTGTTTTTTCACCACACCCACATCACTTAATTATCAGAGCTAATGTTGTAAAGTTTGACATAAAACAAGGAAATCTGCTATTATCCATTTCTTGATCGGACATCATCGCTCTAATTCAAAAGTGAAACAAAAACTAATAATGATTATTAATTGACGTAACTCTCTCTACAGTTAGGCACATTCATCGCTGATGAATGTCTCAAGATGCAGAAAACTTCTATCCCTAATTAATAAAACCCTAAGTTATATATCCTAATCATTTCTCTAGACGAATCAAGGAATTTGGAGTAGTTAATCCAGAAGATGATCTAGATCGTGACCTATGGTTAAAGCATCTATGAAGGACCTATGCATGGGGTAAAGCACGTTCTTCATAAGAGAGTGGATATTGAAGAATATCATAGAACAGTTTTCGCTTCGCAACTATGACCTACGTTTAATGATATTCATTTAGAGACAGCTCAATGCTGCAAATATTTAAAAGCTCAAGAATGAAATAGAAACGAGAAAAAATAAATCGTATTCATATTTAAACTCGTCACTATCGTGGTCTGCGAGCAGATGCAGTTTCCCTCTCCCTTCCTGTTCTCTATCGGTGATTCTTTACTGTGTTTGGCAGTGACTCCCTCCATAGGGAATAAAATCTTACCCGTAAATTTCAAACTTGCTCCCTGACTTTTCTTTCGCTCCCAAAATACCCTAATAAATTCTCTTCCACGGAAGATGCTTCCCCTGCCCAGCAGTGTTGTTACAACGTCTCTCATTGGTTGCGTCTGCGACGACTCCGCCCCTTTCATCTTCGCTGAGGAACCTCCCAAGATTTTCATTTGAAATTCATGTCGTAAAAAGGATAGTTTGTTTTTCTTCCGCATCCTCTGGTAGCCTTGGTGCGCTCTCATGCAAATCTGGCTAGCTTCATCTCAAGCAACGATGCTAGCACGCAAATCTGGGCTATGATGCATGGCTCAGCGTGCCTAACACTCGTCAGCTTCATGCGGTTCATCTCTTATTACCAGCGCGCGGGAAGCATCAACACGACGACAAAATCCCCGCGACGTGGTTTGCATGTCTCAGTGCAAACACCTCGGATAAATCACTAAGGTACCAAATATAAAGTTGAAGCTGAATATAATGTCGGCTCTCGGTAAAAAATAAGCGATCAGATGCATGACAAGTAATATGATGAAAGATATAAACTACAAAGCTCTCAGTCTCAATTAGGTCTAATATACGGAAGTCTGCGTACTTTTCTAAAGCTTACACCAGATAAATAAAAACCAATTTTTAATCATTTGTAATAAATGCAACTCTCTACAAAAGCTTCCATATTTCAGTCATTTTGAAAAAACTACTAACGTATAACATAAACAAACATTTTTTCTATAATTCTTGGGAGTTTCGTGCAAATTTACAATTGTATTAGTTTTCTTGCAGTATATAAACATTTCAGTGTTTAACATATTAAAAATAACTATGGAAAAACGTTCCAGAATTATTCCTTGTGGAACAATCTTCAGAGATTTCTGCTATCGTATCTGTCGTGACATCAATAAAATCTGCACCAAATATTCTGATCACTAAAAAGGAAGTGGCTGCGCTCAAAAATAAGCATTCATTTCAAGATATTACTTTAATGTTAATTTATTACAGCTCAGTGTTATTGAAAACCATTTTTTTTAGGACAACCTAATAGGCAGAAATTTAGAATCATATCTCTTGGTCCACCGTAGTTTCAGCATCATAGCGAAGCAATGCTGGATGCTGGCCGGAGATTGCTAAATAATTCCCATAACCTCCTGTAGATCACACACCGAATTGGGCGTGAAGTTAGACCTGAACAAGATATGCTCCGTGTTTAATCAATGTTGATGTGCGAGGGTGAGACTGTTCTTGAGATATAAGGCCCACACACCTTGTGATAAACAATATGCGTAACTCGCAATAACTTCATTTAAGGAACTTTTTTCGTTCTGTAAACTCCACCTTTACTCTGTACTTCCCCACGTCCTTTGATTTGAAACTCCGCCCTTGTACTGAAGAAATCTCCCCTCACCACGCCTCTACTCTTTTAAGCTTCCTCAGTCAAACCAACTCCCGCCTTCAGCTGCGCATTCTCTCAAGAAATGCTGCTCATGACCGCCTTAAACTGAACAAATCCCACCTTGAAGACTCAAGTTTCGCGTGTATTTGGCACGTCTACGCCCAGGTCGGCGTAGGCCCGCCTAGAACGTTAGGAAAACGCCCACAGCATTCACGAACTTAGTTCATGAGTTGCTCCTGGTCAGTCCAGCACGAGTGCTAGCGGGATTGTAGTGGTCGATCGTAACATTAGCGTTGAACGCGTCGTTCTACGACCGGACACCGCTTTCACATTCGTCAATACGTTCGAGCGGAATTTGAGTGCAACAGAAAAATTTCGGACTAGTTTTGAACGAAAAGTACCTAATTCTAAAGTAGAACATCGTCGTAAAGCAGAGACATCATCGTAACGACCAACTGAGGTTTATTGCATTGTGGTTGAACATCTGCGGGTACTCTTGAGGACAATCATGCTAATGAAGTGTGCAATTAAGCTGCAATGAACGATGGCTTAATAATCTTTGTCTTAACTAAACTTTAGAACGTACGAAATAACATTTTTAGCTCTTCATAATCAAACTAAAAATCACTGACAAAATAATTTAATTTCACAGACAACTGAATTAGTGTTTCCGGACTTGATTTGACTGATTTACCTCCAACATCAGGCCATATGAACTGTAGAGGTTCAGACACTTTATTTGGGCTATAAACCGTAACAGCCAAGATGTTTTCTGTTGCTCGTGAATAAATTCTCAGTGATGAAAGTGGTGAAATATTGAAAAATTGAACAACCCGAATCGGGATTTTAGTTGTATTCTTTGTATGTATTAACTACGTGAACATAGTTGTGATAGTGTAACTTGTGTGCCAAAATATATAACACTTTGTGTCAAACTTTCTGGATCATTATTCTTACGAAATACTATCAATAACTTCGAATAAAATTCTTGAGTACAGAAAAAACTGATTTAATTGCGGCTTGTATCCCAACAAAGCAGACAAACAAAAATGGTTTCCTCAATATCTGCTCTGATATAACCACGTTTCACGAATTCACACGATTGAAATCAATTCATTCGGAGAAGAATAAAAAGCTTGATGCTACCCATGTGACGTAGATGCAACTTTTCCTTAAATGTAATCATTGGCGTCTAGTAAAAGAAGTGGGAAGACCAAAATCTACTGCGGCAAGGAAGGACTATGGCTTCGCTGCTTCACGCCGCGGCCCCTAACATTAGTGAGTTCATAATTTAGTGTCAGTTAATGTAATTCCCCGGCGAGCTTAACAAATACGTCAACATCTCAGTTTAAGCAAAGTACAACTTGTTTACAAAATGCGCACGAATCGGAGTATAAAGATGTTTCTTTTCAATGTACAAGTTTACTACTACACTGTTCGAGTGATTTATAAGGTAAAGTGTGGAGTATTTGTCGTAACTTATAATATAAATATAAAATTAACGAAACACCAAAATTGGTAATTTATAAATATTGTACAACGCTTGGATGTGGTAATTTATAGACGAAAAACGTTATTCTTTACAGTCAATCTAACAAAGCTCTTAACGAAGTTTTATTGAGACAACTAGCATGTCAACGAACTGATATTCCTATTTTTTTACTGTTGCTCATACATATAATGAAGACTTCTCTAAGAAAAACCTACAAATTAATTTTATTTCCAGAATTCCTCGCTGATTCATGTAAATGGGTTCAACTTTTATGTAACCCGCAGTATATAAGCTTATTTTTCACTTTAGATACTTGTTTCAGAGTGCACAATAATACCAGAAATTACAAAAGTACAAATCAGAATTAAATTTAATGCTTAAAATATTCAATATCAATGTTATCAAATTTGCTCCATCGATAAAATGAAACTAGAGCCCTAGTGGTCTCCTGAATTAATTGCCAAAACTGAACTTGTTTCAAATGTTTGTTAAAATGTGATACCACAATCGACTTCTCTCTTCACTCACCTACACTTAAATCATATATGACGCAGGATTAAGTCATATAATTTGTATCAGTTGTGCTACTGATCTTTTGCTCAAGTACAAATGTACGTACATAATAGGAAAGCAGTTATGAATTTAATTGTTTAATCGATTCCCTACTGTAGATACAAATAAAAAATACTTTTTTAACATGCAGACAAAATGTATTAGAAAAGAAATCTTGAACTACAGTTGCAGTAAATTTTTTAGGTAATATAATCAAAATTTATCTTACCTGAAGAGTATTTTGTAGACATTTTTTAACACTAATCTAAAGGACTGTTCTTTATACGCTAGTAAAGCATAGTACAGAATTATTAGTGTTTTTCTCACATTTATGTGAAACCGAAGAAAATTATAACAAAATTTTTTCCTCCTTGGCGTTTACGTGATTATTAAGTGATAATAGGACAACGTTAGCTGAAATCAATCTTGTTTTTCTTCGAAGAAAAAGACGTTTTTTGTATGCTACGTTTATGGACATGGAAACTACAACGGATATAAAGCGAAGAATTACAAAACAGATTCAATATCAAGTAGTCCATCGATAAATACAACTGTAAAAAAAGAAGCATGCATGGAATATTATGTTCTCAATTATACGAAACGAATTAAATTAGTTAGGTTTGCCTTAATCAATTATTTACAAAACAGGGAGCACCCGAGTTGAGAGACTGGGTTCACGTACATATTATAATATAAAAAAACACGTCCTCGACGTATTATTATATAATAATACGTCGAGGACGGAACCCTGACCACGTTACGTAGCATGGATTAAACCCTGATTCATACGACCACATGGGTTGATATTTTCTTTGTATGTATACCAGCTGTAATAAGTGTAAGTTATACAAATGAAAAACAACAAATAAACTTGACGTTATGATGAGAAGAGAGTTTTTGTAGGGAAGAGTGAGAAGTTCAATTTACCATTCATGTTTTCAGAGAAATAGGATGAATTTTTAAGAAGCGGTGATGAAAGTTATAAATAGTCTCGAAATTTCTACAGAAAATGTGACGGTAAAAACAAAAAAATATGATTTTGTAAACAATGTTCCTTGAAAGAACGATAATAATTTACAACCCGAGTTAATATTTATTTGACTTATAAATATGGACTTCAACAACCGTCAACATGAGAAATATAACTGAACATAGACTGTAATACCTGTTAACATGAGAAATACAAGAAATGCGTTTTTGTTGCTCCTTCAATTAGGAAGGCGAGTCATTATAAAGCAAAAGATTTGTAGGTGCAAAGAAGCTTCGATCAATTAAGTACATTTCCCGTGCGTGAGCCGCTGCTCCTTTACTATCGATTTACCACCCCACATATCGACTCGAGACCAAAGTTTGCGTAGTCTTATAGAGGCACTTACACATCGACTTCCTTTTATTGAGTGTCTATGTACCACACAGTTATAGGTGGTGCACATAATGAGTACTGCGGTGTATGTTATATGTACATCTTTGTGCCACTGTAGGTGATGCACAAAATGAGTACTACGGTCTATGTTATACGTACATCTTTGTGCCACATAGTTATAGGTGATGCACATAATGAGTACTGCGGTGTATGTTATATGTACATCTTTGTGCCACATAGGTAGTTATAGGTGGTGCACATAATGAGTACTAGGGTGTGTGTTATATGTACATCTATGTGTCACTAGAGATGATGCACATAATGAGTACTGCGGTGTATGTTATACGTACATCTTTGTGCCACATAGTTATAGGTGATGCACATAATGATTACTACGGTGTATGTTATACAGTATGCATTAGATTTAGGTTTGTGTTTTACATAACGGATCAGATCATTGTTCAAACTTTCTACATGATTACTATAAGTTCATCAAATCCATGCATAATTGCCTATAAATCTGCATGATTTAGAATGTTGGTCCATCCTAGATTAATAATTAATGTGTCCCGACATCTTATAAACGAAGAACAAAATTTTGAATTAGGTTTTTTCATATATATCGATATTTTCTGTGAGTGAAACAGAAGGAAGACCTGCAAAAAAGGTACAGCAAGAAAACTATATTTATTGTGTTTCATCCCTAAATGTACGTTTACAAGTTCTTTGGTAACAGCATCAATGAGCTTCGACTTTGAATATCTAATACTTTATAACCAGGATGCAAACACGCTTCATGACTATTTTTGTCTTCAGAAAGTTAATGTTCGTGTGAAGACTTTACTGCTCAGTGAATACAGAAGTCATTTTAACATGGTAACATGCATGAGACTGGAATAAACATTAGCTCCGATTGAAGCAACACATAGTCTTAGAATAATGATTAAGTTCTAAGGGAACTAACAAGTGTTCAGTGATCGTTGAGTGTCACTAGAACTTCAGTATTCAAATTACCAGGTGAAGTTTTAAAAGTAATTTGCTACGTTAACTTGCCTATCAGACTTCAATGAACGACTACACTGTAGAAGTTAATCTGGCTAACAAAAGTTTGAAAATCAATTGAGAGAAGTTTTCACCAAACATAAAATAGTTTTAACACGTTGAATGCGATTGTCTAGCCGGTGCAAATCTTTACTTTGTACACACAGTCACTAGAAAGCTTTGAAAAAATTACAGAACCTAACCTGAGTGACCCACCGGTGGGTCGTATCGCACTTAACGTGTTAAGACATGAAATGTTAGTGCGTGACGAGGCTTATGGTTCAAACTATCAATAGGAGACTAGTACAATTTGGCAGAACTATCGGACGCACAGAAGTCTATGGATTGAAAAAACTATATTTTATGTATTTCAATGCTTGTACTATATTTTTCTATTTTTTATAGGATTCTTATTACGAGCGAGAAAGCTTATTAACTACAGTTACTTTTGGGAATCCATTAACAAGAGAATATTTCAAATGACTCAACTGTATAAGTGTTACTGATTGTAAGTGGAAACACTGATAGCATCAAAGTTCACCAACTCAATAAAACAAAAAAGTCAATACAACGAAATTTTAGAATTAACTACATTGCCTTCTGTAAAAATTGAAGAAAGTGATCTAATTTTTACAAAAAAAAATGTACAAGAGTCCAGAAACATTGCGATTTTTACATCGCTTTGAATTCGAAGAAATGTTGGTCGCAGTCCGCTCCCTTAAATGATGAAGTTTTCAATGCAGAATACACGGGGTGTCCACCAAAGATGCATACATCGGTATCACGGATACCGACATCAAGGTTTTAAAATCAATCAACTAAAATGGTGCTGCTGGTGCTGTGTTGTTGGTGTTGTGTTGCTGGTGCTGTGTTGTTAGTGCTGTGCTGCTGGTGCTGTGTTGCTGGTGCTGTGCTTTGTTGCAGCACTTTTCCTGTTGACTTTATCTTTGCTGTACCAACTGCATACGACAAAAGTGAAAAGTTGCATGCAGCGATTGTTTCCAACCAGAGGACGTAATTTAAACCCCGACCGAACACATGAACTATCACTTGCATTTTGCCCTCTGAACGAGAACAAGACATGCCTCAAAAACGCTTAATTCTACACGCAACTCAACGCTGCATGTGCACATACACGTCCCAACAGACGCACTGCATTACAGGATGTCTACACACGTCCACCTAGGCCGCATCCACTGCGCTTAGGCCTACGGGCAGTTCTGTGTCGTAGAGGAATCGTGCTCTGCTGAAGATCTGCCGATTTCGTGTCTAGGAATCTATTAACAGTTCGGCGGTCATTTGTTTTTCACCTTTGTTCGTTATTTGTTCTTCAGGACATCGTTCAAGAAAGCCAACATAAGAATCCTTTGACTGTCTGACCCTCGTGTTCAGTTCAGACAACTCGAGACGAAGCTTTAGTTAGGAATTGTTTTCTTGATTATCTGAATAAAGAAAAGCGTTTTTGTTTGGTGTTTTTTAGACTACACAGTCACAGTGCACAACACAGTCTCGTGCAGCACAACACAGTCTCGTGCAGCACAACACAGTCTCGTGCAGCACAACACAGTCTCGTGCAGCGCAACACAGTCTCGTGCAGCGCAACACAGTCTCGTGTAGCACAACACAGTCTCGTGCTGCACAACACAGTCACGTGCAGCACAACACAGTCTCGTGCAGCACAACACAGTCTCGTGCAGCACAACACAGTCTCCCTCTAGTCCCTCGTTCATGAAGTTGTCAGCGAGCGAGCAAGACACACAATGTCGGCACAGCACAGGGCAACAATTAATGGTCCTGGTTTTGCATTGAAATCCTGCCTTCGGGTAAAGTTTACCTCATAAGTGACTTCTAGACGTGTTCGTGTTTCTGGAGTTTGTTATCGAGATTTGATAGCGTGGGCAGAGTTAGAAAACTTTATAGAGTTTTGACTCGAGCGTGTGTTCAGCAACAGCTGTATACAGGGTGTCCAAGTGTTACGGGACCTAAAAACCAACTGACGCAACTTAAAAATTGGGCTTCGAGTTTTTATTGTGGTATCCACAATACGATGCATGTATTACTTATATTTCAAGCTTTGCATTGTGGATCTAATCGAATACTAAGAATAACCGTCGTGTGTTTAGATATTTATTTATGTATTTATTTATACGTTTTGTGTCACTTTCAAAAAAATTAAAGAGATCCAAAGCTTTATATACTCGAGTCCGTATCGTGGATACCAAGCGCGGTACACGGGTACAGCAATTAAAGAAACTGATGTTCAAGGAAATTTGGCAGATGATTTGTTTTTCACTAGGAATGTTGTCATTAAAGAAATACTAAATTAAAACGTTTGTCCTTTGTAAATATTGCATTGCGTTCTTATATGTAATTTTATTTAACATATTTCCAACAGTATTTGCCGTCATTTTTGATGGTACGGTTATTATCACAAAATCCTGCCGTCATTTTTGATGATACGGGTACACTAGACTATCTAATGCTAATACTCTCTAAATCTAATCTAATCTAATACCAAGAATGATCGTCGTGTGTTTATGTATTTATTTATTTATATGTTTCGTGTCACGCTCTTAAGAATAGATAGGAAGAAATTAGCACTGGCGGTATTGGTTTCATTTCACTGGTAAATTAATACACTCATTTTCGCAGCACAAGTGCACTATAATAGGTCACTTTAAAAAAATTAGAGAGATCCAGAGCCTTATATACTCGAGTCCGTATCGTGGATACCGAGTTCGGCGGGGTATTGCATATTACAATATACATACACAAGCTCGCAGTTGCTTTCAGTAATGCTGAATTTCTGTACCTAGGATATGACACGAATGGCTATAACTATTTCTCTTGCAGCTCAAAAATACTGTATTCTAAGTGTTTATTACTGTCTCAAGAAAAATAAGTTACCTTTGAAATAAGCTTCAGCATGGAAACTCCACTCGAACGAAAAAAAGACTGAATCGAGAGCGAAAAAGAAGAGCGAGAAAAAGATTAACTCAAGAACAACAAGGTGTTGTAAGGCAACAGAGGCGGGATCAGTATGCAAGTAGTTCACAAGAACGACTAGAGGCCATACGCTCAGCAGGAAGACTAAGGCAGACACAGAGGCGTAAACAGGAGGATGATGATGACCAGTGTTATGTTCGTAGAAGGAATCTCAGAATAGCAGCGCAAGAAAGAATAGCTGCTGAAACTGAGGCAGAATCAAGTCGAAGAAATACTCAATTAAAACGTTTGTCCTTTGTAAATATGTGTAAAACTAAATATATTGCACTGCGTTCTTGTACGTAATTTTATTTAATATCTTTCCAACAGTATTTGTCACCATTTTTGATGACACGGGTACACTAGTACTACAATAAAACCTCAAAGTCCAGTTTTTGAGTTGCGTCAGTCGGTTTTTGGGTCCCGTAACGCTTGGACACCCTGTACATACAGGGTGGGCTATAAAAAATGTACGTTGCGGGTGCGGGATTGTCTGTAGCACTGCCATGATAGCAGCACTGATATGCTGAAAAAACCTTGCTTGTGGCCTACCCTGCAAAATTGAACATGAACACCTGCTGTGCAATGCTTGCTAATTTTTGCATTAGTTTCTAAATCATTTTGCCATAATAGCGTAGTACCTCATTAGTTACTCGATGGAAATACAAAAATTTCGTCGTTTTTATCTAAAAAAACGTCACTCATACGCTTTATGTAAATAGCTTTCCCTTCTATCACATCCCTATTTAAAGTTTAAATTATTTCAGAACCGTTCCTAGGTGTTGCATCATCAACCGATAAACTCGACAAAAATTATGCACTCTTCTTCAATACATACAGGCATGTGCCCATGCTAATCAAACTGTGTAAAAATTACTCCCTCTATTTAAACACATCCATGCATGTATCCATGCTACCGCATGCCACTATACTGGGTGCGACAAGATAACTTTCATTTTTCAAAGCAAAACGAATTTAAAAAAAAATTACGCTATCGCACCCTGTACATATAAGCTCATTTCAACACATCGCAGACTTGCTTTAGTATCACAAGATGCACAGAGTGACTTGAAATCTGACTGCCGAGTTCTAACGCGAGCAACCGCATGCGTTCCAAGTAAATATCTCCAAGCTCCAGTGTGGTGGTGTTGCTCCAGTGTGGTGGTGTTGCTCCAGTGTGGTGGTGTTGCTCCAGTGTGGTGGTGTTGCTCCAGTGTGGTGGTGTTGCTACAGTGTGGTGGTGTTGCTCCAGTGTGGTGGTGTTGCCCCAGTGTGGTGGTGTTGCTCCAGTGTGGTGGTGTTGCCCCAGTGGCGCACGGATCATCAGTTAGGCTGTGCCGCGTCCCTCTGCTGAGAGATGGTCCCTCTAGTGCCCAGCAGCTTCCCTAAACTACCGAGCGTTGACTGAAGGGCATTTTTTTACAGACCTTAGAGTGAGTCTTGTAGCAGTGGAGCTCCGACGGTACTGCTACAGTCAGCATCGAACTATCCTAAATTAACGTAAAATATCCTAAATATACTGTGTAGTACTACAAGAATAATTCAGTGGGCAGCATATATACAGCGCATTTCAGGGAGCAGCACCAGCAGCGTTAGTACGAAGTGTATTTAGTTTTAATTAGGCTTCATTAATATAAATTTCTATTTTTCGTCACAAAATATCTGCTTCGTGACAATTATTAAAAGTACCGATATTTTTCTTAGTGGAGATTGGCTAAGAAATATTTTGGATAACGCAGAAGGTTTTGGGTGCGATTTCGAAGTATAGGAATCAATAGTAGTGACGCCACACCAAAAGAAGCCAGTACTAGTACTAGTATAATATTTTTTTAATGAGCCTTATAAATATTTACCCAGAAAAATATACAAACATTGTCGATCCCCTGCTTGAAATCTGTATATTCAAAATGCACACAGAACTCGTCTAACTGCACAGTACAACTTCCAATCTAAATTTGATAATTTTTCTTCTTGCCGTAAAGTATTACAGTAATCATGGAGTAATAATTCTCAACACTAACACAATTAACTAACACAACAAACACATTATTATTATTATATCCCTGGTTTAACTCATTCATTGCGGTTGCCTAGCCGGTGCAAATCTTTACTTTGTACATACAGTCACTAAAAAGCTTCGAAAAAATTACAGAACCTAACCTGAGTGACCCACCGGTGGGTCACACCGCAATGAATGTGTTTATCACTGCAGCCGCTGCAAAATCGACTAACTAACACAACTATCTGACTAACACACCCACGCTAATTTTGTTGCCAAATAATGGAGACTTTTGTCTACTACGATAACACCTACGAGAATTAATTGGAGCACATTCATGTGGTGAGCTAATTATATACATTCTTGTCTGATAGTGATTACCTCCCACCACATCAACATCACTACATCAGCATCACCACATCAGCCTCACCACATCAACATCACCACATCAACATCACCACATCAACATCACCACATCAGCATCACCACATCAACATCACCACATCAGTGAGCACAACTCCCCCCTGTCTAGTTGGTGCACCCTACTAATCTTTGGATAATTTTCCGGATGGTATTTTGTTCCGGGGTCTGGGCAGGGCAACTGCGCTGGCCTTGAAGATTAACACACGGTACTGGGATGAAGGGAAGAGGGACTGGGATCAGGGGGAAAGGGGATCGGGATGAGAAGGAAAAGAGATTGGGATGCGAGGGAAAGAAGGCCGGGATGAGGAGGAAAGAAGACCGGGATGAGGAGGAAAGAAGGCCGGGATGAGGGGGAAAGAAGGTCAGGATGCAGGGATGCTCAGCCTGGGATGAGACATCCCTGCCCTCACAGCTAGGATGAGATCAGTTAGGTGATGCATGAGGTGAGTATGATGAGTATGATGCATGAGGTGAGTATGATGAGTATGATGCATGAGGTGAGTATGATGAGTATGATGCATGAGGTGAGTATGATGAGTATGATGCATGAGGTGAGTATTATGAGTATGATGCATGAGGTGAGTATGATAAGTATGATGCATGAGGTGAGTATGATGCATGTCATCACGACTATCACCAGCTTGGTCGACTATCACCAGCTTGGTCGACTGGGGAGCGAATCTGCTTGCGAGCGGGAAGACCCGGGTTCGAATCCCGCTGCCGACATGGTTGACGCAGCTAGAAATACGGCATGGAACTTGGGTAAACAACCGAATAATTATCGAAGTAATTATCCGACCCAAGAATGGGTCAGAAGGTTCGTTCCTATAGCCTCATTCTACTCTATTCTAACACTCGCACACGACGCTGGAAATAACCAGCTTCACTCGGTACACTAATGTCACATCGCAGTCAACCAAGTCCTTTGTTGCACTACCAGCTCTACTTTTACTTCTCCAGGTCACTACCAGTCCTAGTTTTACTATTACTGTGCAGGTAATCCAAAGTAAATAAAGGAAGATGCTGGATTTGCGTAACTTGTGCCCTTGCGTGCGGAATGTAGTGTATGTTGAGTGTTGGTTTTTGGTTGGGTGTATTTTTAGGGCTTATTTCTGGATGGTAAAACTTAAGTTGACTTAAAATATGTTTTGTAGTGAATATTCCAACCTGATAAAATATTTAATTAGATAATTTAGAAGTGATTCTTCCGGCAAAATTTGTGTTGACTGTAAATATAATGTTATGTGTATTGGATATTCCAACCTGATAAAATATTTAATTAGATAATTTGCAAGTGATTCTTCCGACAAAGCGACAGCGTTTTAAAATTCAAACTAAATATGAACTGACTTCAAACATGAGATATTATTTAGGTCTATCTAAAGAAACTAATCTCGTTACTAGAATCAAAATTATTCTTTTATAGTAAAACTGATTTGTCATTTGTAGGGAACAGTCACTCAAAAATCCATATAAGGAATAATTTCTAAATTGAAAATTCACCCTATCAAGACATGCTATAAACACTCAGGGGCTTTAAAAGAGTATATGTCCAGTAGATCAATACTAAAAAAATATTAAACAAAATCCACACAAATTATAACGCCAACGACATAGCACAGCATGAAGCTTTCAGACATCAAGCATTAAATCCATAAAAAATCAATTATACTTGCAAAAGTTAAATTCAATGTATAATTCAGAGTGAATAATGATTTTATCAATTATGTAATTAACAGAGCATCGTAAACTTCAATAATACCAGCAAAATAAACGTTAATGAAAACATTTGAACGAATCATGATCTAAACGACCAATCAAATTTTGCAAAAACCCGCAGTTACAGAAAACAACAACATTGCCTCAGCGCTGCATGCCACAAGTTATCGAGTTTAGGTCGACGAATTAATTAATCATGACAATGAAGCCTGAAAAAAGACAGCTCCGTTGCCATTGCTTCATGAGGCCGAGTTTTTTAGCTTCCATAAAGTGGGGAGCAGGAAAATGGCAACAACAGACTGCTCCGGTTTGTGTGTCAATGAAGCGGTAATGGCCTATGATAAACGGTGTGGGGAGCAACACATTAACAGATATTAGGGGAGTCCAGAGAATGGCAGTGTCATTGATTTTATGTTAGGGGCATCGTGTATCGAGCGCTTGCCACGCTTGTTAAATGCATCAATGAACTGTGAAGGGAGAGACACGGCTGGGTAGTGGATGGTAGGAATTGGGGCACACGCAGCCATTTTAGGTGCCTCTGCTGCTGCTGTACACTTCCAAACTGTCTTGTGTTTGATGTACAGTAGACTGTTGCTCTACTGTACTTTATGGAATGTACTATAGCCTGTCTCTACGCAACATTGTGTTGGATGTACAGTAGACTGTTGCTCTACTATACTTTATGGAATGTTCTACAGTCTGTCTCTACGCAACATTGTGTTGGATGTACAGTAGACTGTTGCTCTACTGTACTTTATGGAATGTTCTACAGTCTGTTTCTACGCAACATTGTATTGGATGTCCCGATACTTTGCTCATTAATTGCACGTCCTTTATTGAAGCTTTCTTCAGAGTAGTCAACTACTGCATTTTTTATGTATTTATCTAACTACCTACACAATGTTCAATTTGATGTTTTCTGAAATTATATTGTTTAAATTAAAGTTGTTCTGGATGTTAATTAAGTCAAGCTGCCATCAAAACTAGTGTTTGTAGATGTTCTTTAAGATAGGTGGTTTAAAACTTGCTGTACGTAAAGCAAAATTTAATGTAGCATACATAACCTATGGTCCTCGGCCAACACCAGTTTCACATAATTGAACTCCCTCCATGTGAGGAAATGAGTCGCAAAATTGATAGAACGATGAAAGATAGAATAAACACAGACAAAAACTTTACTTCTTTTTCAATGAATATGCTCTGCATCAGTATGAAAGAGGAATTGCAATACTTTCAAATTGAAATTCAATATACTTCGCGTTATATGTAAAGGCGCAGATTATAAAAAATTTCTGGCGTACACAGATTGCTCATGTCAAGGATTTTCAAAAAACCAAACTTCAGTTTATAGATAATGCTAAAAATTTACCTCCCATAAATGATAAGGTTTATCATTTTCTATTTCTCAAATCAACTTGAAAACAACTGAAAAATATTTCCATCACACTTCACCCCCAAGTTCAAGTAAAATGGGTTTAGCAGTCGGTAACTTTCAAATAATTTCCTTTGGATTTTTATTCACTGTTCGGTACCCATGCACAGCCAGCGTAAAAGAACTAGATATTTTAATCAATGCCATTAGCTTCGAAGTACTTTCTGAGTTACCTGAGTGGAAGTTAATTTAGTCTGTTCGATTTAAGCAGTTATTTTATGATTGATGTTTAAAATTATTTTTCTGTCGAACGTTAGTGAAGTGAAACAGTCCTTACTTAGAAAAAACTCCATTCAATGAATTTTTGTCGCAAAAAAGGAAAAATCGAACGCTCTGGTAACATTTTTTACACTCAACAAGTTTTTTAAACATTCTTCAAAAACCATTAGTGTTTGCACAACAAAATAGAATATTGACTTATGGATTGAAATATAACTATACCAATTTGAAAGATAATAAACTTTACGGTATTGTTGAGTTGAATAAACATTAGAACGAAGGAATATTGTTTGGTCCAAGTGAATATTAAGTAAAACAATATTAGATAAAATAGGTACAGAAAAGTTACATCAATATTGAAATCAAATGAATACTGAATAATCAAGTGGTTGTTGTGGAGTCAAATGAATATTGAAGAGCTAAATGAAAATTTTCATTAGTCAAACGGATATTGATATGTTAAATGAAAATTTTCATTAGTCAAATGGATACTGAAGAGCTAAATGAAAATTTTCATTAGTCAAATGGATATTGATGAGCTAAATGAAAATTTTCATTAGTCAAATGGATATTGATGAGTTGAATGAAAATTTTCTTTAGTCAAATGGATATTGATATGTTAAATGAAAATATCATTAGTCAAATGGATATTGATGAGCTAAATTAAAATTTTCATTAGTCAAATGGATATTGAAGAGCTAAATGAAAAATTTCATAATTCAAATGAATAGTTGACTGATTTTCACAGGCACGCAGCTCTCGTAAAGAAGAGACCCCCTTTTCGTCTGGACTTGATCCAGCAGAATAAAGCGACTTAGAATTCATTGTGTGGGAAATAATCTCGTTGACGTCTGCTTTCAGGGACCACATGTTAATCTCAGCCTCTGCTTGAATAAACCTCGGGTTTTTAGATGTGCAATGTGGATTTTTAAGCGATTTCTTGATTAGCGGAGACACCAATCTACTGCCTCGACTTCAACGAGTTCATACAAACGTAACAAAATCTTGAAGGACTTTAATAAACGAATATTAAGATCATTGGAGGGTTTATAAATCCTGTATTTTTGATGTCAGTAGCTATAGTATTCTTTGGGAACCGTAGCGACTACACAGCTGAGACAGGAACAAACTGTGAAGGTTAGTATATTAAGGTAACACGAGTTCATCTTTCCAAGCTTAATAAGAATAAGTAACCCTGTTCATGGTAGTTTCAGCTTAGAAAACTTTATAATGTAGTTCACAATGACGAAGAATTATTTCTTGACTTATTGAGGCCATTGCTAAAATGGTTTCCAGTATTCGCTAGAACTCCAACTGGTATGGCACAATTAATATTATACCACATAATAATATAATTAATCTAAAAGCATAACGCAAGTGATGACGACCTGTTAATACAATTGAGTCGTATATACCACCACGATTGCGATGTTATTTCAATAGTAGTGGATGTAGTGAGCCTAATTCGATAGTTACGATAACTCGAGAAATTTATGGTGTACGTAGGTCAAACTGGACATAATTTAGATCACTGAACAGTTGAGATAAAGGGGAAGCATTGCAGGCACAGTTCGATTAAACTAGAAATTGTCTGGATCATTAAATCAGCACAAGAAATTAGGGCACTAAAAGATTAGAATGATTAAATTACTAATATGTTTGATCAGTGAAAACTTACAATAAATTAAAACAACTGTATTGCAGAGTATAAATCAGGACAACTGTGACATATAAGATAAATCGGGACGACTGTAGCATATAGGATAAATCAGGACAACTGTGACACAGAGGATAAATTAAGACGACTGTAGCGTACAGAATCAGAATAATTATCCTGATGCTCTATAAATCAGGACAACTGTAGCATACAGGACAAAACAGGGCAACTGCGGTCTATAGGATAAATTAGAACAACGGTACCATATAGGATAAATCAGGACAACTCTGGTATGTAGGATATGTGGCATATACATAGAATAATTCAGGACAACTGCGGCATACAGGATAAATCGGGCCAACTGTGGCATATGTACGACAAAACTGGCGCCAGTTAGATGTGGAAGCGTCCCATGCAGTCGCAGAAAGAGATCGATCAATGGGAACCATAATCGTCCATTGAGGAGAGAGACTAATCCGATCTGACGAACGGATCTATCGATCTACGCCCCAGTTAAATAAGATGTCGCCCAACTCTGAAATTTCAATTTGGATTTTGATCGAGGCCTATTAAAAGAAATCATAAAAACGGAAGGGTTTTGAACTTAGCGTCTGTTGCGGTGAATAATTTAGCAGCTGGCATGCTTGTGAGTAGCGTAAAAATGGCCGTCGAGTTCTTCAAGTCCAACTAAATCTGAACGAGGCTCTACAGCAGGGTTTCTCAACCTGGGGTACATGTACCCCTAGGGGTACATTTGCTTACCTAAAGGGGTACATTTAAAGTTAGGTTATGGTTCCAAAACCCTAAAAGTATCATTAAAAATTCAGGGGAATTTTATTTTTCTACTCACATAAAAATTCAGGGGTACATGCTCATCTGTCGAAATACTGAAGGAGTACAAGGTCAGAGAAAGGTTAGGAACCACTGTGCTAGAGCGTTCAAGGAAAAACGCTTGTATACAGGGTGTCTCAAAAAAATGTACTCACCCTTTAACCGTTGCTAACATGCTGTCTTCTTTGTGTTGCAGGTGTGAGGTTCGAACCTTTGCGAACATGATTAAATGTGATTAAAAAATCATGTTCGCAAAGGTTCGAACCTCACACCTGCAACACAAAGAAGACAG
>VCRD01004510.1:0-16597 GCA_006783055.1 Trinorchestia longiramus
CTAGGAAGTTAGGTAGTTATCAGCATAGGTTAGATAGAATAGGAAGCTTGATGAGCAGCTTTAGTTCGTCACATGTTCAGTAACGCGTCTTACGGGGCGAGGCTGATCATAGTTTCTGTTTCTGCAGAATCTGACTGCTCTGACGCTAGAAAACCTTCTCATAATTTAACTTGTTCATTGAGTAGGATATCTTCCAGCATTCTATTTTGTTTTTGTAAATTGTGAAATATTACTGTTATTAAATTCTTTAAATGTTATTTATTCTCCTTCCTTAAATAGCGGTTGGGCAAGAGTCTAAAACCATTCCCTGTTAACATCTTTAGGGCTTGGAAATTATGCCCTTCCAGCGTCTCATTCTCAAACGCTACTTCATTTTTGAAGGCTTCCCTTAATTTTGAACCATGAAGCATTGTTAAGCTCTCTGTGTATTTCACGCTCAATTGCTTCACATTAATTATTACATGAACCTCTTGCTTTTAATTCCCATCACCGTCACTAAAAAAAGCATGGTCGTGGAAAAGTTACAATTTCTTATGTGAATAATTATTGACCTTTGCTTGGTTTCGCAGAATTTCGTGATATTTTTCCTAGCTTAATATTATGTGTAAAATTCATCACGCTTTGGTTTCGGCATCTAGCAAGTTTCTAAGCAAAAAAAAAAAAACAGAAACCGTCATCATCAGTTCGGCATCACGCTCAGAGGAAACTATTTCATCAATTTTAAATCGAAATAAAATTCCAGCTAGTGATGAATGGTCCAAGAGGCAAGAATAAAACTTGAAAGGTCAAAACGGAGTCCAAACGCCACGTCGACCAGGGGTTGCATAATAAAGAAGCTGTCCAGTGATTCATTCAAATCTCGACTTTCAATTCCGTATCGCAGAGAATGAGAAATGATCTCATTGATCAGATTAAACCAGAGAAAAATGACGTACTGTCCAGAATGACATTGATTAGAACATAACAGGGAAGAATCGTATCCAAAGTCAAATCTTAGTGATCAGATTATAAGAAAAATAAATGATCAAATACAGAAAAATGTTGACGGTTGCTGTGGTGGTTTAGTGTCATGTGTCTGTTTAGATGGTAAAAAACATATCGTTATGGTTTATCTTTTCATTCTGAAGCACAGTTCCCGTAGAATTACGGTTACGCGTGTGAGTACGGTTACGCACTCACGGTTACGCGTGTGAGTACGGTTACACACTCACGGTTGCGCGAGTGTGAGTACGGTTACACACTCACGGTTACGAGTGTGAGTACGGTTACACACTCACGGTTACGTGTGAGTGTGTCTACGCGGTGTGAGGTTGCATTATCGTGTAGAAACAGTCTAAGCTTCAAAATAAATGTCATTCCATTTAATATGAAAACTTAGCACCACAATTGCACCAAGTGTTTCCAACGGACGTGCAACTACAGCGGTTTTAGAAGTTCCGGCAGATTGAAGTGAAGGAAATACTCGAATTGGTTTTAGTCGGCCAGGAAAATTGGAAAGGAGTATAAGTGTTGTGTATGAGAGTTAAGTACGACACACAGAGGGTTCTGATGAAGCTCTTACTGATGACAGTCACATGGGTACTGATAACACTGAACAGATAACTAGGATAACATCACACACTGAATATTGTTTATAAATAGTAACAAACTGATTATAGGTTATATAATAATGTTATCGAATTTTAAAATATTATGAATAATTAAATGAATTAATTAGAACATTTAAAACAATTCATTAATTACAACAATTAAATCAATCAATTCGAACAATGAAAACAAGTCATTAATTTAATATTATTTCAAATTGAAGTTGTTTAGTCCTACTGATACAGAGGCTCCAGAACAGTCTTGTCTCAGAACCTTGTGATATTAAGCAGTGTACAAGTCAAGTAATCAATAATTATATGATAAGGAAATGAAAATCCAATACTTTGCTGGCTAATAAATCACTGATTATGATTAAAATTAGTGCACAAGATTACACATCCAAAGTGAGTAAGCTGTGTAGGTTGAGACTACCCATAGTTGTGTAGGCTGTGTAGGTTGAGACTATACAGAGTTGTGCAGGCTGTGTAGGTTGAGACTATACAGAGTTGTGTAGGCTGTGTAGGTTGAGACTATACAGAGTTGTGTAGGCTGTGTAGGCTGAGACTATACAGAGTTGTGTAGCCTGTGTAGGTTGAGACTATACAGAGTTGTGTAGGCTGTGTAGGTTGAGACTATACAGAGTTGTGTAGGCTGTGTAGGTTGAGACTACACAGAGTTGTGTAGGCTGTGTAGGTTACGGTGTAAAAGTTCAGAGAAACAGATATCGCGCAATTTTAGTATAAGACAATGGAAAAAGTACCAATATTCATAGAAAACATGTATGGAAAAGTAAGAACTTTAAAAGAGAACATACATAGAAAAGTAGCAACTTTAATAGAAAGCATAAATAAAAAAGTAGTAATTTCATTTGGGAGCCTTCTGGATAAAAATTGTTATATTGAACTTGCAAGAAATAAGAAGCATTTTCAATAGGCAACATATGTACTCGTATTATTTTACGTTTATATTCACAAAAGAAGTCCACATCCTCTACTAATCCAATAATAACACGGGTACTTCATTGACAGCATCACCAAACCTATATACATATATACTTATATAAGTATCTATGTACATATATTATAAGTATATTTGTACACTGGAGTTCATGCAGTAGAAAATTAGGTAGCACATACAAAGAACGACAGCCAGTTGATGGTCCGTATTTCACTAGTTCTTTAATAGGATTCTCAACAACGACCTCCAACTCCATCATTCTTTATTGTGACCTCTGAATAGAGTACTGCCCCTGACGCTCGGAAATGGTGGTGGATTATTCTCATGCAGGAAATGGTGGTGGATTATTTTCATGCAGGAAATGGTGGTGGATTATCCCCATGCGGGAAATGGTGGTTGATTATCCCCATGCGGGAAATGGTGGTGAATGATCCCCATGCGGGAAATGATGGAGAATGATCCCCATGCGGGAAATGGTGGAGAATGATCCCCATGCGGGATATGGTGGTGAATGATCCCCATGCGGGAAATGGTGGTGGATTATCCCCATGCGGGAAATAGTGGTGGATTATCCCCATGCGGGAAATGGAGGTGGATTATCCCCACGCGGGAAATGGTGGAGAATGATCCCCATGCAGGAAATGGTGGTGAATGATCCCCATGCGGGAAATGGTGGTGAATGATCCCCATGCGGGAAATGGTGGTGGATTATCCCCATGCGGGAAATAGTGGTGGATTATCCCCACGCGGGAAATGGAGGTGGATTATCCACATGCGGGAAATGGTGGTGGATTATCCCCATGCGGGAAATGGTGGTGAATGATCCCCACGGGGGAAATGGTGGTGAGTTATTCCCATGCTGAAAATGGTGGCAAGTAATAATCTTCATACATAAAGCGATATAATACGACCAGCCTTTCGACCACAACATTAATTTCTGCATAAATGACAGCAAAAGCAAGACAAATAGCGGCCGTTACACTCGGACGAATATCACAGAACCCAAGTGGTGGGGGAGGTGGAGGAAGCTGCTACGGGGGATAGTAGGGGATAACAGGTATAGTAGGTACATATATAGTAGGTGAATAACAGGTATATAGTACGTAAATATAAAGTAAGTGAATAACAGGTATATAGTACGTAAATATAAAGTAGGTGAATAACAGGTATAAGTTCGTACATATACAGCGGGGGGCAAAATAATACCACGTACAATTACGAAAATTGGACTATATATAAACAATAGTATAAAAAGGTTAATAATATATCTAAAACTCACAAACATGTAATAGAAAAAATGTATAGAAACATGTATAATAAATACGTGAACAAAAGTTTACAATACCCGACTTTTTTCTCGATATTATAGATGAAAATTATTGTAGGATTATTCCAGAATGTTTTAGTACATTCTACTATTTAGCAACCGAACTTTCGTCAGCATTCATCTCCAATAACGTGTCATTGGGACAGCAGCTCACGTTCTGAAAGGTCGTAAGCACGGGTAAGAATAAGGAAATCAGCCAAGATATTCTCAAACGTATTGTGGAGCTTCATAATGAAGGTTTGGGATATGGGATATTGGAAGATAAGTGCACAACTGTGTGTTCCTATAGCCTCGGTTGGAACCATAATACGTAAATGGAAATGTCGGAATACGACTCTGCAAGCCTCGAACTGGCCGTCCATGGGAGATTAACGACCGTGCTGCTCGAAAATTGGTCCGAACAGTAGTGCAGAGGCCTCAAACTACTCGTGAAGAATTGAAGGATGATCTCAAGGTATCTGGGATCGAAGCCAGCAAACACACGATCAGCAGGGCACTACGCCGTGAAGGTCTTCGCTCCCGCACCCCTCGTAGGACAGCTCTTCTCCAGAAACGTCATGTCAAGGCCAGGCTGAAGTATGCCAACGACCATTTGAACGAGCCAGCAGCGTTTTAGAACTCAGTACTGTGGTCAGATGAAACCAAAATCGAACTATTTGGGAGAAACAACACAAACCATGTTTGGAAGCAACAAAACGAAGAGTACAAACGAAAGTGCACCATACTCACTGTTAAGTTTGGAGGTGGCTCAATCATGGTGTGGGGATGTTTCAGCTCAACAGGGGTAGATGAACTTCACATCATCGATAGAACCATGAATGGCAGGAAATATCGTGAACTATTGAAAGAGCAATTCCTACCTTCAGCTCGTTTCTTAAAATTGAAGCATGTATGGAAATTCCAACAAGACAACGATCCAAAGCATTCTGCAAACGAAACCAAGGAATGGTTGACGATGAAGAAGATAAACATTTTAGAATGGCCAAGTTAATCCCCGGACATGAATCCGATCGAAAACTTGTGGAGAGAATTGAAATTGAAGATTCAGAAGAGAGGTCCGAATAACATCACTGAACTCAAAGAAATTTGCATTGAAGAATGGAATAACATTACGCCCGAAACTTGTAAAAGGCTGGTAGTGAACTACTATAAACGTCTCGAAGCCATAATTAATAATAAGGGCTATGCAACGAAGTATTAATGTATGTATATCTTGAAATTTGTTGTGAACTTTTGTTCACGCATTTATTATACATGTTCCTATATATTTTTTCTATTAAATATTTGTGGGTTTTAGATGTATTATTAACCTTTTTATACTATCATTTATACATAGTCCAATTTTCGTAATTGTACGTGGTCTATAAATGTGCAATGTGGCGATTTAATCAACGTTTTGTATTATTTTGCCCCCACTGTATAGTAGGTGGATAACAGGTATACACTAGATACATATATATCATACTAGGTGGATAGTAGGTGAATAGTATGGCACGAAATAGTGCTGATAAAGTTAATAGAGCTGAGTAAAAACAATGCAGGCCAGTATTGGACAGGGCAGGCCAGTATTGGACAGTGCAACCGGCCTGTATTGGACAGTGCAACCGGCCTGTATTGGACAGTGCAACCGGCCTGTATTGGACAGTGCAACAGGCCTGTATTGGACACTGCAACAGGCCTGTATTGGACACTGCAACAAGCCTGTATTGGACGCTGTAACAAGCCTGTATTGGACACTGCAACAAGCCTGTATTGGACAGTGCAACAGGCCTGTATTGGACAGTGCAACAGGCCTGTATTGGACAGTGCAACAGACCTATATTGGACAGTTCAACAGGCCAGTATTGGACAGCGCAGGCCAGTATTGGACAGCGCAGGCCAGTATTGGACAGTGCAGGCCAGTATTGGACAGTGCAGGCCAGTATTGGACAGTGCAGGCCAGTATTGGACAGTGCAGGCCAGTATTGGACAGTGCAGGCCAGTATTGGACAGTGCAGGCCAGTATTGGACAGTGCAGGCCAGTATTGGACAGCGCAGGCCAGTATTGGACAGCGCAGCACACCAGCGGCTCCACACAGCAATAGGCACACAAAGACTCACAAATGCTACCCGAGATGAATTGAATGTCAGCAGCACGTGTTGCAATGCGAGAGCCATGAGCGTCATTTGTTCACATGATAAAATGTTCGCTCTGAGATAGTGTCTCGCTACACAATAAATCAGGTTTTGTTAATATTTTTCTCTTTTTCAAGAATTAGTTTCGTTTACGTGCTTTTTGTTAACAGTTAATTTTGATTTACCAATTTTTTGTTTCGCACTAAATACCTTGATTGTTTATTTACAAGCCATGAAATCTGTATATTCGAGATAAAATAGGAGATAGGAATATGATGTAAACTATGTATTCCAGCATATTCCTTTTCCTTGTACAAAATCATACTGTGTAAACAGTATATTCCAGTACATTTATGTTCCTCACACAGGAATTTACTGTGTAAACAGTAGAGTATCAGAAGCCTCGTACAGGCACGGAACCAGGAGAGCAATTCCAAAATTCGTAAAATGTAAAAGTTTTACCTGAAAATTGACGAGTAATAACGAGTTATTGTTTCCATGAAAAAGTTCAAAAATAACGAACAATGCCTCGAACAAGGCTATAGTGCTTAAATAATGTAAGAATAACGTGAAAAATAACGAATAATAACATGGTGCGTAAAGAACATGACGATAACCAGTACAATAATAAGTAATACCTAGAACAATAATAAACCGTTTGAAGTGTATGAGGAAAATCTGAACAGTAACAAAATGCTTAAAGAACAAAACAATAAGCTCAACACTAACAAGTTATTTAAAAAACATGACGCTAACTCTTCGAAGTGATGCAGAATAAACAAGAATGTCCGAGCGCCAGTCACACACACGTACTGATGCTGCACACATGTCAATAATGTCAATAATGTCAATAATTAATAAATAAATTATTCACTTCTGGTAAACAAGAACGAAACGAGGAAAATGTGTTGGAATTGAGTATTAATGTTCAATAAACGCGTTTATGAATAATTACAATTAAAAAAACATTCGACACTCAAAATTAGTATCAAAATCTGGTCTTCAAAAAGGGCATCAGTAACCGAGAACGAAACAAAAATGACACTTGGAACTGACACAAATACGACACTTGGAATCGACACAGAGCATCACAATGGACATACACACAACACGTCGCTACAGAGACACACTAGTGCTGTACGCACGCCCTGTTACACGAGGTTAAACTTGTTACAATGAGCATATAATGTGTGTGTAGTGATGTGTGTGTAGTGATGTACACACAGGGGTGTGCACGCAGTGATGTGCACGCAGCGATGTGCACACAGTAATGTGTACGCAGTGATGTGTATGTAGTGATGCGTGTCCAGTGATGTACACAGTGATGTGCACGCATTGATGTACACATCACCATTGAAACAGAATGAACAGGTGGAAGAGTACTACTCGGATTTTTGCATACAAAAACAACGGAGATGAAAGAAATAAGTGTTTGGATTCAACGTAAAAGTTTGCGTGTAAAAGGTATACTGTAATACAATAGTTATTCAGGCTGACTACAAATATATCATCATTATATTCCTGGCTTAACCACCGCCAAATTAAATGATTTACTACAATACTACGAAATGATTATAGTATTGAACATTGGAGGGTTTACGAATAATTTTGTCCTTCACTGTATGTATATACAGTATCTATACGTGCGTACAGTATATACATACTAAATACACGATATTAAACATATACATACATCCTTTGGCAAGAACAACGTCAAAGAATTACAACCCTGAATGACACACATTTTTCCAATGATCAAAATTTTGAATGAACCAAATTTCGAAAAGAGCGCAATTTTCATGAGTTCACCGCCACGACGCTGTACACAAACTGCAACACCCAACCCGCCCATCAATATAACGTATTAATATAATCTATTTAAATATACATGTCGGTGTAGTGCCGTCTCATTGGCTGTCAGTTATGATTCATAATTAGATATCCGAAATCGGGGAACCTAATTGGACTGATCTCCGCTAATTAATGTAGATTAATGAGGCGCACGAACCAAGCTTGATAATTAGACTTGAGCAGAGGGAAAGTTGCGAGATTTTCCCTCTGATTCTGGTGGCGGGTAAACCCTCGAGAATGAGAATACGAAGTTGACAGTAAGTTTACTAGTTATAATATAAAAAACATAAAATTACTGGGTACGATGAGGAGGAAATGAGGGGGAGGAGGGGAGGAGATGGGGGGTTATATACAGGGAAAGGGCAGAATAAGGACAAGATCATCACCATGACAACGTGCGCCTAGCTCTTGCTTTGATGGCATCTAGTTCTTAGGAAAAAGATGTCTTCTACTTCCTGCTCAATCCACACACTCCGCTGGCCGCTCCTAGATGCTTCTTCTCCAGGTCTCCAAGATGTAAACCAAGTCAAGATGTAAACCAAGTCAAGATGTAAACCAAGTCAAGATGTAAACCAAGTCAAGATGTAAACCAAGTCAAGATGTAAACCAAGTCAAGATGTAAACCAAGTCAAGATGTCAACCAAGTCAAGATGTCAACCAAGTCAAGATGTCAACCAAGTCAAGATGTCAACCAAGTCAAGATGTCAACCAAGTCAAGATGTCAACCAAGTCAAGATGTCAACCAAGTCAAGATGTCAACCAAGTCAAGATGTCAACCAAGTCAAGATGTAAACCAAGTCAAGATGTAAACCAAGTCAAGATGTAAACCAAGTCAAGATGTAAACCAAGTCAAGATGTAAACCAAGTCAAGATGTAAACCTAATCAAAATGTAAACCTAGTGAAGACGTAAAATAAGTCAGGTCCAAATGTAAACCTAGTCAAGACGTAAAATAAGTCAGGTCCAAATGTAAACCTAGTGAAGACGTAAAATAAGTCAAGGCAAAATGTAAACCAAGTCAAGACGTAAAATAAGTCAGGTCCAAATGTAAACCCAGTCAATACGTAAAATAAGTCAGGCCCAAATGTAAACCTAGTGAAGGTATACACGAAGTTGACAAATTGAGTGCAGAATCGCTGGTCGTGCACAAGACAGGCGTTCGCTGGACCACACAGCAGCAGCAGCTGTGGCAGCTCCGACTCCGTGGAAGCTCTTCAGGAAATGCCTCTTTAAAAGTACTAGTATCCGTAATTACCCCTTTCACTTCACAACTTAGCCTGAATGTTAAACAAAAATTCTCATTAGGCAATTATGGTAGATGGACCTCAGCAGTAAATAATGAATCAGGCACGATTCTTTGTTCAGTGAAGAGCTAAGATGTTTTTGTTGTACATCTGCGATAATTTCTTGGAACTTCTCTCAATTCTGGTGAAATGAAGATCAAGAAATTTTTGAAGGCAACACTAAACTAAAACCACTGAGCTAAAGAAGAAGGAAAGATGCTACTAAACGGAACACTGACATTTCAATTTTTGCAGTCTTTGAAAGTAAATTTTTCTATTTCCACACACTGGTCACCACCGCAAAGCAGGCAGCAACTCACATCAAAATGTATAGAAAAACTGTTTTCAGTAACATTTTTTAACGTCATTCTATCATTTTTTTGTGTTTTCTCGGACTCTTTAAGTTTAAATACTAGCGTACTGAACTGATTGTGTTGTCAGTGTCACTACCAACAACAAAGTAGACGGCAGACACTGGTCTACCGTACTGGTACACTGGTCTACCGTACTGGTACACCGGTCTACCGTACTGGTACACCGGTCTACCGTACTGGTACACTGGTCTACTGTACTGGTACACTTGTCTACCGTACTGGTACACTGGTCTACCGTACTGGTACACTGGTCTACCGTACTGGTACACTGGTCTACCGTACTGGTACACTGGTCTACCGTACTGGTACACAGTACACATTAAAGTAGATCACTCATCAGGTCCCAGGAAGACTCATCACAAATCAATGTTTGCACTAAATTCTCAGGGTCACAAATTAGGGAACGGATGCTCAGCGTTGGTCTGAAATTCCCTTGTTCGAGGGACACACGACTTGACAGGTAAATTGTGGTAAACCAAGGGCTAAATCAGTGATACTTGCACATTTTGATGATGATTGGGCATTTTTACGGTGATTGGACACTTTGATGATGATTGACAGGCATAACTTATAGATAATACGTAACATATCAATAGAATAGAATAGAATAGAATGAGGCTATAGGAACGAACCTTCTGGCCCATTCTTGGGTCGGATAATTACTTTGATAATTATTCGGTTGTTTACCCAAGTCCCATGCCGTATTTCTAGCCGCGTCAACCATGTCGGCAGCGGGATACGAACCCGGGTCTTTTTGCTCGCAAGCAGATTCGCTCACCAGTCGACCAAGCTGGTGATAAAAACTAATCCTCCCCGGCGGGGAATCGAACCCCGGTCTCCCGCGTGACAGGCGGGGATACTCACCACTATACTACCGAGGAGTCACCACTATACTACCGAGGAATGTATATAATATACTAATAATATACAATAATGTATACTCAACGTATACTCGATGTATACTCAACGTATACTCGATGTATACTCAACGTATACTCGATGTATACTCAATGTATACAAGAGGCTTAATGACCCGAGTCTCAAATTTATTATCAATCTACGAAGTTTATTTTCGGTGTATAAAAAGTCTTGATGGCGTCAATCGAGGCCTATCAGCTGTGACTTGTAGAGTCCATTAACGCTCTAGCAGAACTGAGATTACAGCAGACATCTGAAACTTGATGCAACATCGACTTTTCAGTGTTTGATTGACCAACTGTGCGGATTTTTCCTCACGGGTTACCCAGTCTTCAAACACAACAAACATTAAATCTGTGTTTGACTGACGCACTCCAACACGACGCGCGCGAATGAAAGACGCAGTTGTGAAGCAAACTGCACTTTGCATTTATGAAGCAAGTTCTTCAAGACGCGGAATGCAGTTTGAGGCCACTAACCTAGTCTTACTCTTGGAATAATAATAAGATTTAACAAGACATAGTTGCCATACACGGCATTTTATTCCATAGTTGAGATCGATGAAGACAAGGACTTTTCAGATGCTACTATAAATCTTAAGTAACGCGAACTCGATGGGAGAAAGAAGCGAGACCATTTACATGGGGAAATTTGCGTTAAACTAATGATCATAAATTGCTAGGAACCTTCAAACGAATGCGCGAGCTCGAGTCGTTTGTAACCATTAGCCGAGTTACTAAGCACCCAAATTTTCAGGATGAAGGAGACGTACGAGGGTATTTTCCGCACAAAAATGTAGGAGCAAAGCGGAAAAATTGTAGAGCCGCAGCCGGAAGGTGTGTGCACGATGTTGACATAACCGTTTGTCATGATGGAAACTCCACGGAGTTTACTACCCACACATCGCACATTCCTGGGCAAATGCGAAATCTTTGTTGCAGTGAATGCATTTGCGTAAATGAACACTGATGTAGGTTTAGAGGGATTATGGTTTGTCAGAGCAACAGCAGCAATGACGTTTGATTTGGGTTGCGTTAGCCTCACAGATGAAATTAGAAAATGAAATGGTTAAGAACACGATAACAATGATGCAGAATGTCCCTTGCAGGATAAATTGATCTGTTCATCAAAAAATAAAAATGAGATTGAGATATAAAATATAGACTATTCCAACCCAAAAATATTAACAGACTCCAGAAAAAGGAGTTAGTTCGTAGTTGGAAGCACTATTGAAGCGCGAAAAATCCTAATTCCTAAACCAGTTGCCTGGTGGAAACTAACCTGAACATGTGGAAGATACTGGAAAGAACTCTCGCGAATATTCAATAAAATGAAAATTCAGATAAGAAATACATAAATAAATAGATAGAACGAATCAATAATGGGAGCAATAACAATTCGCAGAATAGCACTGGGATTCCGCAGTACAAATGGGCCAATAGAACTCTTAAGGATGGCACCAGCAAGCCACAGAACAACTCAAATTTACACGAAGCGAAATTTAAAGCTGAGATTAATGTTTAGTTTTGGACGAGCGTAGATTTCCTCTTCCGATGCTGTGAAAACTTTTCATATCATTCTCTAAAAAGCATCGTCTTTCCAATAGTTTTTGCAAGCAGCCGATGCCAACGAAAGTAAAAATACGCCGATTTAACCGAAACAAGACCCACAAAAACAACGATAATTGCAACAACAACAACAAACACAGCATACAACACGTCACACTACACAGCACCACCAAAGCCCCGTTAGCAATAGCAGCACAAACAGCACCACTAACAGCAGCCGTACTAACCCACTACGGCTTTCTGCTAGCAATAACAGCACAAACAGCCTTGCTAACCCACTACGGCTTTCTGCTAGCAATAGCAGCACAAACAGCCCTACTGACTACGGCCGTGTTAGCACGGCAGCGCCCAGGAAATAATTAGCACAGAATACATCACAGGATATGGCGGCGACGGCACAGTCGGACAGAGCGCATGACAGATATTACTCAGCGGCACATGTACAATTAAATTGAGACTTCAAGAGTGAAGGCTCGACTGGTGCAATTAAATTTTCGCTAGAAGTTTCGAGGTACCGGGAGAGATATTTTTGAGGGTAAAATGAGTGCAAACTTTTCCTTTTGGAGTGAATTGGGTTCAGGATCTGCGTTCAGAACAAAAAACACAGACTCTACATAGACAACACAGACTCTATCTTAAAAAGGAACACCAAAATTGTCATGCTAAAATGACGAGGACGAAATGACTACAAAACTGACAAGGCTGCAGTTGTGGAGTTACCTTTCCTTTGATTTCCACGCGAAGTTTTTCTCCCAAACTTTAAATACTTTAACTAACTTTAAAATTCAAGCTGAAATCTTTTCCTGATCTCACAAAATACTATCAACGTTTTCTCGCATGCTTTATATTCCAGTCAAATTGCGACAACAAATCAACGCCTGTGATTTTCGCATAGGATTCTGTGCGAGCCAGTTTTCCACACTGATTTTCAATGCCCAATTTCAAACAAATCGTACGTGACTCACAAAAAATGACTCATACACAGGCTCACCAGTCTCAGTCAGGGAAGGCGGGCGATGAGCCTCGACTCGTGAGGCCAAAGAAGGAGTTAAGAGGCGGTTCCTCAAGTCAAGGGGAAGAGATATACATAAATTGACAACAAGGAAGGCGTTGGGTTTGTTAGCCAGTCATCACGCTTGATTGCTTGCCGTATTTGATAGCCAAGAAGCATTCAAGCTGTGGATTTCCAGGGAAAAAGATTTCTAATAGCAGTCGATGGGAAGGGTTAATTATGTGGTACATAATACACGAATACAGGATACCGGAGTTACGACCTTCATCAAGCTCATCTAGCGCCCCTACGAGCCTCTACCTCAAGTCGCACTACAGAGGGCGGGAACAGTCGCTGGGAGCATCATCGCTAGTCTTAAGATGTTAGCGTTAAGAATTGAAAACCAAATGCCATGTATTATGAATTTTATAGTCATTTAATGATACCGTACTAAGGGATATTTCTTAATAAAGCAAGTTTATTTCATGTGTTTATTCTCTTAAGCCGTTCTATTCAGCGGGTATAGGTTTGCATAATGAATGAGTGAACCCTGCATGATGGGTAATGAATGAATAGGTCCTACATGGTTGGTAATGAATGAGTAGGCCCTACATTGTGGGTAATGAATCGGTGAACTTTGCGTGGTGGGTAATGAATGAATGGGTTCTACATGGTGAGTAATGAATCGGTGAACCCTGCATGGTGGGTAATGAATGAGTGGGTCCCGCATGGTAGATCATGAATGAGTGGGTCCTTGTATGGTGGATCATGAATGAGTGGGTCTTGTATGGTGGATCATGAATGAGTGGGTCCCGCATGGTGGATCATGAATGAGTGGGTCTCGCATGGTGGATCATGAATGAGTGGGTCTCGCATGGTGGATCATGAATGAGTGGGTCCTTGTATGGTGGATCATGAATGAGTGGGTCTTGCATGGTAGGAAATGACTTTATGCATCAGTGACTTTTTGGCCGAAATTGCCCCTTCGTCTTCC
Organism: Trinorchestia longiramus; assembly: GCA_006783055.1. NCBI lineage: Eukaryota > Metazoa > Arthropoda > Malacostraca > Amphipoda > Talitridae > Trinorchestia > Trinorchestia longiramus. The sequence goes on from VCRD01004510.1 coordinate 13,965, forward strand.
GACACCCTTCGTCCTGCCTCACCCTTCATCTTGCCTCACCCTTCGTCCTCCCTCACCCTTCGATCGTCCTGCCTCACCATTCGATCGTCCTGCCTCACCCTTCGATCGTCCTGCCTCACCCTTCGATCGTCCTGCCTCACTATTCGATCGTCCTGCCTCACCCTTCGTCCTGCTTCACCCTTCGTCTCAAGTTGGAGTTCGTCTCAAGTTGGAGTTCGGGTTAAAGTTAACACAAGTTGCAGGCAACAGAACACTGGGGATATGGAGCGGCTCCATTCAGGCAGAACTTCAGACTTTTCCCTCTTCTCCCAAAGTTGATATCGACGCCAAGTCCAGGTCTTCTAGTTTCTTAGCTCATGTCTGCAGAATATGGAGCCTAAATCTACAGTTATTAATACGTTGACTCCGAAGTGGTACGTATGTGTACCACTTAGGTTAGGTTCTGTAATTTTTTCAGATCCTTCTAGTGACTATGCGTACAATGTGAAGTTTTATACCAATCAGGCAATCGGAGGCAACGTGTTAAATCCTCAAACTACTGAACAGTATGTGAGCTACGGCTAAATGACTCCTCATAAATTGTGGCAATACGTGCTCTCTCTCTACATGGTTACCTCATAAATATGTAATAATTGCGAGCATTAATTGAATTCTCACAAGGTGAATGTACTGCATACATTTTTTACGTGCAATCAATTGTTCGTAACGAGAGAGAGACGTCGCAAATTGGAGGAATCCAAACCCCCTGACATGAATAATATATTATGCATTAATGAGGTCAACACAAGAAGGGTATAAACACAATTAATAAGCTTAAGAAAATTGTTATGAAATCAATGTGATTCATCTGCTCAACCCAACCAATTCCACTCACAATAATAATTTAAATCTCACACAATACCAAGTGGTTGCGGAATTGAAACTTTTCTATCCACGACACATCCTAAATAAACGCGAACACACCAAAATTCACTGGAAATCACTCCAGTCCCCTCACTTAATTTTCCCCTTAACACTTAACTAAATACACTTTCATGAATAAATAATCACTGCAATCCCATTAACTAAATTCACTGACAAAAGTTATTCGGTTCACTTTCGACGACTAACAGAGCGAAGAATTACGTTGCACTTCATTCATCGTACGCACGAACACACTCGGTGGAGCCCTACGCGTGGCATCGACACACCCTGTCGTTTACCCTATGCATATATAGGCCTCTTCCGCTGGTTCTCAACCTCCACTGGGTTAAAGGGCACAAATTAAAGTTGCATCAATTGATGTTTCCACTTGGTTCCTGTTGTCGATATTCCGAAGTAAGCACGCAGACATTAAATCCAAGTTGCGCTGAAATCCCGAGCCTCCGAGTTAATTGCTGGCGAAACTTTTCCAAGTTTAAATGAACTTTTCCAGGAATCCAATTACTCCTAGAAGTAGTAGTCGTAGTGTATGTAGATCTGGTAGTACTAGCAGTCACTGCAGATATCGTAGATTCCGATCAATCCCAATGGCTTCCGACAGATCCCGGCAGATTCCGACAGATTCCCACAGCTCTCGATAGATCCCTCCCTAAAATGAGAAAAATCCCTAAGTGCAGGCCTTGATAGAGGTACCCTACTACGCTTATGCTGTTTGTTGGCATATTATTTCTGTTTCCTATCCCAGAAGTGCTCTTACTTCTCTCCGAGTGATGTTCTGTCTTTTGCTTGTCGTTGCCTCCTGCTTCCTCGACGTCGACCGCTACCCTCAGCTCGTAGGTGCCCTTGTAGAATCGTTGCCTCTTCTAGCACTGTTGTTCACACTATGATACCTTGCTATTTTGACCTCCTTTGATTTCCCGACTACTGCTTATATAATCCGTTGGTGTTTTCTAGAACACACCTTCTAACTTTTAGCTCCCCCTTTCACATTCGATCTTGCTTTGAGGTGTGCCGTGTTCAATGCTTCCCATGGTTTTGAGGCACTCGCAGAACATATTTCAACTGGTAAGCGTTCAGAACAGCTTACATTTCATGATAGCGTGCTGTGTTGTTTGTATTTTTTCGGGCGCGACGGTAGAGTTTTAATGGTTCAGCGACCCAACTGCTGGCATTCTACACGTACCTGTTCACCTTCACACATCCTTAAACGTTAACAGATCATCATTACACATCACATACATTATCACTACTATCACCCCATCACTACTACCATCACAACATGTTGAATGCCGTCTTAAGTTCCGTAAGGCAAACAGCTTAGAACCACGTAAAAAAAGGATGTTTTTTATGAAGCATGTTTACGGAGACAAAAATAATGGTATACCCAGTCCATCACTGGATATTTATTCAGTCCAAGATACCAGAATTCAAGTCTTCAAGATCTATAAGAAGAAAATACAATTGTTTGAAAGTAAAAGAAAGTCCCTCATACTCTTACATCTGAGAGTGGCGGTGAGGATCATATGATCAAGTATGAGACAACTGCATGGGACTTGGGTATTTACGGTATGGGACTTGGGTATCACTCCATGGGACTTGGGTATTTAAGGACGGGAATTGGGTATTCACGGCATGGGAATTGGGTATTCACGGCATGGGACTTGGGTATTCACGGCATGGGACTTGGGTATCACGGCATGGGACTTGGGTAT